>KE525299.1:653598-668008 GCA_000441895.2 Anopheles sinensis | reverse complement strand
CTCTCTCTCTCTCTCTTCTCTCTCTCTCTCTCTCTCTCTCTCTCTCTCTCTCTCTCTCTCTCTCTCTTTTCAGCAGCACCAAATCGTCTGTACCTAACATGATAGAACATTTCAAGCAAACACGGTATAGGTATTTTCGATTTGTCCTAAATCCCTACGAACAAGGAAAACAACATCTGTTTTTACTCTATCCCTTTCGATTTTCTTTACTTCGTTTGCTAATTTTGTATTGTGTTGTCATTCGATATTATTCCTGTTGTCCAACTTGCAGTGGAATGATAATATAGGGGGCTCATACTCGTAATTTATATGCTTTCCCCCTGCGTCACTAGTAGGGCAACAACACGGTCGTAAGAAGCCACAGCATAAAATCAATAGCACGAGTGTTGGATTTCACTCCTTAAGTCATTGGCTTTGAACACACACACAGTCTCGGGGGGTTTTTTTGCATGCGACAAGTCCTTCCTCTTTTGCAAGAATCAGAAACTAAAGCATATGCTGAAAAAGACAGTGGAAAACTTATAACTGCATGGTTTCAACACTAGAAGCTTAGGGGAGTCAAAAGATAGACAGTGATCTGCTGTACGTGTTGAAGGAAAGAAGCGATGTTTAGGAGAGAAAAAAAAAATGCCACAAAAGACAGTGAAGGATTTTAAATCGTTAATTTTTTAATACGCAAATCAAAAAGGTTTGTCCAAATTTTCTCCGGATTTTTTTACAATCTAATTTTCGTCCTTTTCCGACTGCCCCCTCTCTAAATATGCTATATTCGCTGCGAAAACAGCAAACAACAGTACGTCGATATGCGCGCAATTTACATTTATAACAGCCTTATATGATTCAGTTTTATACTCTTAATACCCTCTTCCCCCTGGTCTCTGAATGTTCGATATCAAGCATTCCGCCCAAATAAGTTGGAATTTACTGTACACAATGTTTTTGCCTACGAGAGGATCATCGTCGGAATCATCACTATATCGCGCAGTAAAAAAAAATCAAAGTAGGAATTTTGAAATTTTTGTCATCGTTTTCCAAATTTAGAAAGCCATAAAGTAATTAGAAAACACTAGCCACTAGCGTTACCAATATCCCCCGTCGAGAAAGGGGGTCGTGGTCAATAGTTTAAAGTCTGAGGGAAAGGAATGGAATTAAAAAAAAAATGGTGTAGAAAAAAAGCATACTAAAATTAAAAATGTATCTCCACCATGGAAAGGGGAGGTCGTGTGTGGCGATGGCCCCCAGGATTATCTATCTAATGTCCTTTCTTCGTGTGTCGAGATCCTTTGTTTTTCTTGTGTTTCGTTTTATCAAACGTATAGAGATTTTCCTACGAGGATTACGAAGAAGGACACAATCTTGCCGCATAGTTATTTATGCTACCGACCCCTTTGAACTTGGAGTTTGTTTCTAGATCGCGTGTGTATGTGTGACAGTTAAGAAAGACCTTCCCCACACACTCATACACACAGCTTGGGGTACACACAGTAATCCTAAACCCTATATTTTGACCTGATCGATCAAATTGGTTGCTGCCATTCAACTAGAATTTGCCTACGTACTCTACGAAAGACGACGATGTGGTCGATGAGATGGCCGATAATGATGATGATGCTATACGATGCTATTGGCCTGCAGAGGGTGGTAGCAGCGGTTCGCTGCCGGTTGTCCCAGGTGGTTGAGTATTGCTGCCATTGCCATTGCTACTATTGCTGCTGTTATTGCTATCCTCCTCAACGGTGTCTAACGCCAGGGCAGCCAATTGCGTCGGTGAAATCACCACGGGTTCGCGAACCGCGAGTACGGGATGATGCTGTGGAAGCCGCTTCCTTTCGCAGCCACAGGAGCTACTCTCCTCTAGGCTCGTCGATGTCGATTCCGCAGCACCGCAGAGAGGCTGGACACCACCGCCACTTACCATGGGCCGACCGGAAGCGAGAATGCGCACCTCGAGCAGGGCTTGCAACGAAGCTTTAGAAGGATGCTGCTGGGAATGGTGTTGCTGCTGCAAGGATCCAGCAAGGGAAAGCACCGGAGCACACGTAGAGTTGATGGTAGAAGAAATGGCTGCTGTGGGAGAGGTTTTGATGGTTGAGAGATTGTTACCGACGGAAGGAACGCCACCAGCACCACCACCACCGGAGGCCACTACCGCAAGCGCCGACGAAACCTTCTTTAAAGATCCCACCACACCGTAGGATGAAGATGAAGATGACGGCACTAAAGGCTTCTGGTGGTGCTAGGAACCCATCGGAATCCCTCCGCCACCTCCGACAAGGCTTCCGGAGCTACCGTCTAGTCCTCCAGCGCCACCACCGCTAACCATGGATGAGCTCAGCTGCTTGCTGATGGACGCTGCCGTACTTGACGAGCTGCTCGTGGTACTGCTGCCAACGGCCGTCATCGTAACGCCAGCCTTACTCAGCCCCGACGGGCTCGATGGACGATTGGAGCGAACGACACCACCAGGAACCCGAGAGGAGGATGTCGTTGTGGTTGCCGCTGCGGTCCCTGCAACACCTCCCGCTGCTGCACCTGGATCGGTTGTCCCCGGTGCATCCGCAATCACACCAATCTTCACCACCTGCGGCGATTGGGGCAACATCCGGTGGAACCAGATGTGATTGAGTGCCTCCTGTGGCGTCATGCGACGCTTCGGATCCCACCGAAGGCAGTGCTTGACAAAGTCCAGGAACAGCTCGTCACTGTAGTGTAGCACCTTGGCAAGGTCCCGCGTCCCCGGTGCACCCCGGTACCGACCGCGCCGACTGTAGCTACCCTGAATGTCCTCCCGGCCGTCCGCCCGAAAACTGAGCGAACAGTAGTGCGGTAGGCGGTCTTCACGATCGAACGCAAAGTACCGCGAGGCGGACCGGGCATTGTCCAGCAGCTTCAACGGTGGCATCCCCAGCAGTTCGATGATGCACGCCATCTGATCGTACTCGTCCTCGCCGGGCAGTAGCGCCGAACCGGTGTACAGCTCCGCCACGATGCACCCGAGCGACCACATATCGATCGCCATGTCGTACTTGGCGCCGAGGATCACCTCCGGGGCGCGGTAGAACCGCGACTGGATGTACGTGTAGACGCGCTCGTTCTCGAAGCAGGACGACCCGAAGTCGATCACCTTAATGCCCGAGCGGCCCTGCTGCTTGAGCAGGATGTTCTCCGGCTTCATATCACAATGGATGATCTTGTTCTTGTACAGCGCGTCCAGGCACTTGAGCAGCGAGTGCGTGAACTTGCGCACCAGCTGCATGCTGAAGCCCTTGAACTTGTTTTTCTTGATCAGCTCGTACAGGTTGATGTACAGCAGCTCGAACGTGATGCACATGTGGTTGCGGAACACGAAGCTGTCGTACATGTGGATGATGTTCATCGAGTTGTAGCGATCCTGGGCGCGCAGATGCTTCAGGATGCGGATCTCCTCCTGCGCCTGCCGGTGGAACCGCTGCTCGTTGCGGATCATCTTCAGTGCCACGTGCTGGAAATTGCGATGGTCGTACGCCTTCACCACCTGCCCGAAGCTACCCTTGCCGATGATCTTCAGCACCTCGTACCGGTAGGCGATGTGATCGTGCGCGATGTGGATGTACGAGCCCTGCTCGTTGTCGTAGTCGGAGTTTCCGGCGCCGCGCCGCTTCTTCGCGTTCGCACCGATGAAGTAAATCCGCGGGTAGTTGTAGATCTCGTGGTGTTCGTACTGCGTCAGCTTGTCCATGTACAACCGGAGCACCTCGAACGGTGCCAGACTTTCCGTCATGCGAACCTCTTCCCCTCCTTCCCCGCCTTGCTGCTGATGCTGATCAGCACTCTTCTGCTGCTGGAGTGCTTGCTGCTGTTTCTGCACCACTTGCTGCTGCTGCTGCTGGGCCGCCTGTTGCTGCTGCTGCAACTGTTGCAGCTGATGCTGATGCTGCTGGATAAAATGCTGTTGAAGATCGCACACCTTCTGGTCCACCACCGAGTGGCCCAATTTGGCCACCTTCGTCAGACTAACCTCGTCCTTCTTGAGCGTGTTATTGCTTCCACTGCCGCTACTACCGCTTCCCCCCGCACCACCATTGTTTCCCAGTAGATGCGACTGCTGTTGCTGTTGTTGTTGTTGTTGCATGTGCATCGTCTGATCCTCCGGGTCGAGCAGGGTAATGTTACCGATTCGGGTCACCTTGCAGTAGCTGGACGCGTCGGCTTTAGCCACATTCCCGCTGCTTCCACCAACCGCACTACGAAGGTGATGCTGTAGCTGCTGCTGCTGCTTATGATGGTGCTGTTGCTGAGCCTGAGCTGCTTGTTGTTGCGCTTGTTGTTGCTGGTGTTGCAACGAAACCGGTCCCGATCCGCCCGCACCCTCGTGATGGTGATGGTGATGATGCTCACTCAATCCCATCTTTCCGATGCGCGTCATTTTGCTATAGTTGATCGGTAGATCGTTGCTACCGATGGCACCGATGGCGCCACTATTATTGCTGCTACTACTACTATTGCTACTATGTTGTTGCTGCTGCTGCTGTTGCTGTTGCTGATGGTGGTGCTGCTGGGCCAGCTTTTGCTGCTGCTGATGATGGTGGGTCGAGTACGCAAGCCTTTCACTGTTGCTTATGCCACCAACGCCGGACGAGTGGGACTGTTTCCCGCTGCCCGTTTGAGGGACAACGACGAGGATACTACCGCTGGTTCCGCTACCATTTGTCGATCCATTGTTGATGCCACCACCATTGGCCCCACCTCCTCCTCCGCCATTGTTGCCGCCCACGTTGGCCATGGTGCTGCTCACCGCACCGTCCACATCGCACAACCGAAAGGTGAGACTGTCGAGCATGTTGCTGCCACTCACTGTCGTACTCACGCCGCCACCCGCCGCCGATAGTCCACTCGGTAGACTGTGATGATGGTGATGATGATGATGATGGTGCTGATGTTGCTGCTGCTGCTGCTGATGTTGGTGCACCACCTGTTGCTGCTGCTGCTGCTGCTGCTGCTGTTGTTGGTGTTTACTTTGATGATGTTGAAGCAGTTGCAGTTGTTGTTGCTGCTGTTGCTGTTGCTGCTGTTGAAAATGTAGCTGTTGATTTAACTTTCCGCTACTTCCACCGGCGTACCCAATGCTTGTTGCACCATCACACAGCGAACCGATCCACTTGTGAGTGTTGGATTTGCCACCGAGGCTGCTCAGGTTACCGCTGCTTCCACCGAACAGAATGGCCGATGACGTCAGCGAGGACGTTTTCAGTGCCGCCGACGGGGCAATCAGTGGCGGCTGGAAGGACACCAGTCCGCCGCTGCCGCACGCACCGACACTGTTGATATTGTTGCTACTCCCACCGACGATGCCACCCCCGTTATTGCTCGATACGATCGTTCCGCCTGTCGCGTTGCCGTTCACCTTGTCGCACCGGAGCGAGCTGGTCGATGCGCCGCCGTTTGCCGCCAGCAGCAGGGAGTATCCACCACCGTTACCGGCACCGGGCACCGAGGACTGCCGGGTGAAGATGCTGTTGCTGACCAATCCACCGCCGCCTCCGACGCCGCCGCCGATGCCACCGCCACCACCAACACCGTTACTGTTGCCACCGTTACTACTGCTGCCAGCGTTACAGTCCATATCTACCACATCACAGTGCGCAAACACGCGGCTGCTCGCAAGCAACATGCTCGGAGGAAGCCGAACGATGCCTTCCACCTACACGACCACCAAAATAACTAACGCCACCACCACCACCACCGCCACGGCCAACAACAACTACAGCAACCGGAAGTGGACGCAGTTTGGCTGTGGGGTTGCTGTTTGCTACAGGAATTGCTGCTGCTACTACTAGCGAGGGACTTTGATGTTGCTGCGGTTCGCCGATGCTGTCGGTCATACTGTTGTTCCGTAATGTAAGGCGCCTATCCGATTCTACCTCCAGTAATGAGTTCGATGGCGTTGTGCGTTCTCTTCAGGGTTAGTTTTGGTTTCTCAAGTTTGTTTCTCGAGCACCAAGGAGTTTTTTTTCCAGTTTCCTAAAAAATAAAAAGGGAAGGTGTTAGTGATTTTTGTTTCACATTTCACTAAACGACGCACGCGACAATGGAAAGGAAAAATGTATAAAATGTACAACAGGGTGCTTTACGAAATTTTATATAAGTTAATTAAAAGGAAATAATTCTTATGGTTTTGGCATCAATATTCAGATCAATTTGATGGCATTCTAAAAGTTTATATTGTAAAGTACCGTGAAAGCACCATACTTGACGCAGTTAAGAAAAATTTGTTACAAAAAGTTGAATAACAAAATCAATGTTCGATAAAATTATACGATTTTTTTTACACAACGATAGCCTTACTACCATAGAACATAAGTAAGATAAGTAAGAAACTCTTAATATAATAATTCTTCAAATTCTAGAAACTTTTTGTGTGGCACTTCAGGTTCCTAACTTGACACATGAATTTTCCAGTGTGCCTAATTTGGCGCAAAGTGTTCCTTAATTGACACACTTAAAACAAAAAGCATGTAGCTTATCAAACTCAATAGCTTTATTCAAAACAACTCAATGATCAACTTGAAACAATAGAAATACATTTACTCAGCAATCAAATGATCAATTTAGCGTTTTTCGCAGCTTTCAAACTCTTAGCTATAGACTTCATTTGCTTCACGAGTGGCTCCTCTTTTCGACGCGAATTTGTTCCTCATTTCGATCTGTTCATACCACGCACAATATTCTTCGCTAGTGGTGACTGCAGGGGGACGAATTTTGTTTATAGGTGCCTCTCAGTTTCGAAGTCTTCGACAGAACTTTTGGCAACAAAAATGCTTTAATGATCAAATTTTCCTTTTGCTTTGATAGAGTTGTGCAAGATGGATCCTCTAGCACTGTTTCTGGTTTACGTTCGATCAATTATCTGACTTGAGTTTCGGAATATGACATGTAATTTCGTTTTGGCGACATATTCCATACTGCGAATAGTTAGGACCACTGTGAGTCAAATTTGACGTAAAATATTTTTGCTTCAAAATATATATAAAAGTCGTAAAAAGCACCAAATCAAACTACAATCCACAGGAAATAATTATGTTTTAAGAGTTCCTAACGAAAAAATCACCATTGAAACGACTTTTGCGTAAAAATGAATTAAAACAGTTTCACTCGCTCCTTAGCAGCGTTGCTAACGCGAGTGAAAATTGACGCACTTGTGCGATGATATTTGCACAACACCATTTGACTTTTCCTTCAACAATCATAACGAAAAGTTGAGCCGATCGTTTACTAAAAACGGAGCCCTATGTATGTTATGAAACTGCAATGAATTTGTAATATCGCTCAAAATCCAGAGCACCAACATTTTAGACCAACCTTACACCACTGATGGTCTGAAAAGTACCTCTTCTTCCTCTGAATGAATCTTTATATCACAAACAATAATCAAAACACTGTCCTCAAACAAACAATAAACAGAACTAAATGACAAGTTGTCGAATGGTAGGCCGCCGAAAGAATCCGATCGATCGGTTTAATTTGGCACCCTCAGCCCGCGACTCGCCGAGCTTTCACAAAATTGTTGGTTCAACCGAATCGATCTTCCGGAAAAAGATAGGATAGGACACAAAGGTCATATTAAACAGTATCGAATATTCGGTCGTAGTTGGGATTGTCTTTTTGCTTCAATGTTTTGGCTCAGCATAGATATTAAGCATAAAACTCGTTCTGATGAATAAATTCATCGTGATTCTACTGCTAATCACCTCTCAATGAACCATTTTTAACTGAATGGTACAATAATACAAGTGTACAGATCTCAAATAGGGAACTTCCTGTTCCTGAATTTTAACAATGGCAACTTTCCCTTTTTAAAAAGGTAAACATTGTTCTAATTTTTAAACCAACTTTTTTTGGCTTCCCTCCAACCAACCAACCACCCAACCAGGAAGACTATATGTGTACTCAACTTCCTAATTTATGGAAATATAAAATTAAGTCAACTGAGCCACACACACATACTTTCAGCCAACATCATCATTTAACGCGCATTGCTCGAAACAATCTCCTCGGTCCGTTAACTCGGTGGATTTCCTCGTCGCAATGGAATCCATCGTCGTCGTCGTCGTCGACGCTGGAGGAAACCTCCGCTCGGAACGTTCGCCGGAACAAACCCAAGGCACGAGGCTTTTCACAAAAGCTAATAAGTTGTTTGCTTTACGATGATGCACCAACATCGGAAAACATTAACCGACGTCATATCGTTGAGCAGCCAGGCCAGGCCAGGCCATGCTGCCGCTGGCTAATCGCGCTGGGGCTGGTTAGGGGGTGTGCTTGTTTTACCCGATGTGCTTGTGCCACTCTTTAGATGTGTGTACTCTTGCCTCCCTCTTGGCTCTTGGTGAAAGCTGCTCAGCGCATGGTCTGCAGCCAAGGGGCCAAGTACAATGTTTTTTGGCAAATGTTTGCTGCAGAATCTAAACCATCGCTGGTCGCCTTTTGCGAATGCCTTCGTCGACGCCTGTTTTCGCCCAGACGACCGGTCGAAACAATCGATCGAATACAAATTGGAGTGTGATTTCGATGGTGTCCGGATGTTTCGGAATCAAACTGAGTAGCCGTTCGGATGGAGCCACGTTCTCAAGTTCGTTTGAATCGTAATTTAAGCATGATGACAGCAGCTTAAGCACCGCTCTTCTATCTGATTAGAAATTGTTGCTATAAGATGGAATAGTATCGATTTGATCTATTGTCCTCCAATATCAACGAGAGGATCTTTAGCAGATATAAATTAAATTTTTAATTAGCATTTGTACGAACACTTGCAGATCTAGCTTGAGGCGATGACGGACGATGACAAATGCAAATAAGGGTTGAAACCTGGAAACGACTTTAAATCCGGGGGCCATGCCTCAACTAACGGTAACACCTTCGCCTATCGACTCCAACAGCGACAACGGCCCGGTGTTCCATAAACGGACACACAAATAAAAGGATGCACCAAGGGGTTGGTGCATATTTTAGTTACACTGCAGAGTTGCAGAGAAAAAGGAAAACGATCCGGAGCCAGCGTGATTAGGAATGGGGGAAAAAATGAAACACATCACACCATCATCCGCTCTCACCCAGATGCAGAAATGGACCCCTTACCCACACCACACCAGAGTACGCTCGCGTCCCGGATGATGCCCGGACGGACCGGGGAATGACGAACGACCGCGTAACTGGCCGGTAATAAAAACGGGAGCAATAAAAACGGTGCACAGAGTGGAGGTGGGAAAAGCAGAGTCCGTAAGATGCGCGACGCTTTACCGATATCCACTAGGCCGCACGGTTTTCTTTCTTCACTCCAAGCCCCCCCTCCTCGTGTTCTTTCCATCTGCCAAAGCTCATTCGAAAATCTCCACCGAGCGCGGACATTCGGTCGCGAAGCAAAAAAAAAAAGACCGCTTTACGGAACGGAGTGAAAAGGAAAGAAAAGTAAACCTTCGAATACCTATCGATGGATCTTCGACTTTGGCCGCATAAAACACGTCGTCTAACGGTTTCATCTTCAGCTTACGGAGCTGCTGCTGCTTCGTGATCGCCTCTTTCTGCAAACAAACGGCGGCCCACCACACGTAGAGGCGCATATTGCATTTGCGCATTTGCTTTCTTTTGCTTCGATCACTGGCGAGGCTTCAACGCAAAGCACACTAGAGTGGCTTGGGAGGTGCCAGTGCCACAATAAGTTTTAAGTAACCGATTTCCATTATGGTGACATCAAAGGCCGGTTTGCTGTATTTCTAGCTTAACATATAAATTAGAGTTGTTGTTGAAAAATCCAACGCTTTCAGGTTTGGTTTGTATTTTTTTATATGTTAGTAATTAAACCCAAACTTCACAATGAGATGAAATGTTTTAGGCATGGTATTTTGAAGGTAAAACACCACCTTTTTTTATCAAAGATTAGTGCACAGAGAAGTTAAAAAGAGAAATTTTAAGCTCTACGATGCACGAAAGTATTGCAAATAATTCACAATGAAACATTAAGAACAAGAGCATTAATTTAACTACATTATTTAACCGGTATTACGAACGGTTGACCACCGATATATAATTTACCGTCTTTCGATCACAGCAATTCGCTACGGAGAGACGCCTAGTCGCACTTGGGTATGTCATGTATGAGCCAAGAAGAAGAAGAAGAAGAAGCATTAATTTATCTTCTCAGAAGGAAAAGGATGTAAATAACTGTTTAACCCCTTCACAGTTTTTTAATTTTCTGTAATTTAGATCGATACGTATACGATCGATTAGTATCTACCAGGCTCGAGCAGAGCAGTACAAAAACCATCCGCTATGAAAGGGTTAAGTAAGGAAATTAAATACATTTATTTATATACTACGCACAAATAATCTTTATGTGTTCGAACTCGATCAAAAAAAAAAACCTGGAGCGAAGTAATAAAAGGGTAACTTCATACAAGCAAATCTCGGAATCGTGAGGCATTTGGCATAACCAATTAATTTATTAATAATTAAATTAATAGGATTAACTTAAAATCAAAAATTTTAGGAATTTAAATACTCAAACTCAAATTCAAAGGATTTAAATAAAAATCCCCGAAGAATAAAATAAAAAGTACAAAGTAGCATCCTTGATCATGCATGTGTCCTATCCTGGGTGGAAACGGAACCGAACATTCCCGGATAATATTGCACACACCTTCTGCACCTTCCGGGTGGGAGTCGCACCTGTTTGGGCAGCTTCCCACCATTAGGGCTTACACCTTTATGTTTCTCCGATTTACGATGCCCTCTTTCATTCACGCAATCCTTTCGCTGTCCCGCTCTGTTTCGTAAGACGATTACTCTAGCTAAACCGGAGCTATAATTAGAGCCACCGGGAAGGGGGGCCAAGACGCCATCATCACGTTCCGGCGGTTCCCGTTCGGTGTTCTATTATCACGTGCGTGCGCGGATGCTTTGTTTCTACTTCTTTTACCTCAGTTAAGATGTTTATATTTGACGATGGGTTTTGTGTGTGTGGTCAGCGGGAAAGGAAAACAATAGCGTGCAAAGTAACATACAGAACCAGGGGAGGAAATGTTGCGTGCGATCTAACTGAGATGAACGTAGCATGAATTCCGCCTGGGTGAACGGAAGAAATGAAAAAAAATCCATTTTCAAATTATAATTACATTACAAAAAGCACTTAAGCGGGCCAGGGGTATGGAAACCGTTTTGCCCTTATTGAGAAAAAAAATGTCTAACCATGTCCAAAACGAATATTGACCAAGATCCACGATCTGTGACTTTAAATCATGTCGTTGATTCCAACGATCGAGTTCAAAGACATATAAAAATAGAGTTCATAAGTAATACAAAAAAAGGTTGTCACTTTCTTAAGTAGCCTAAAAGTCATGCCACCCTCGAGGTTATTTTAAACAAAAAAAAAAAACATAGGTGAGGAGAAAGCAAACTTGAAACTGTCGGACAACCTGACTGTAACATGATTGGCAATGAACCGAAAACCCAAAAGAAAAAAAACCGTCAGTGCGTCGTCGGTTCCGTAATGAGTTAAAAACAAAAAAGAAAACAAGGGTTCATCACAGTTCCCCACCCACTCCGACAGACTCCTTGGCGCGAACGATCCGCTATAAACCGCGACGCGTCCTTCACGTTACTGGATTTGCTTTATTTATCCTTCCCTTGCCACTTGGCCGTGTCACATTTACGGCCATTAACTGTCAAACGGTGTGTCGTCCCCGTCGTCGCGAGAAAGTCGCGCGGCCGAAAGAAGAATCGGAGCTGTCAAGGCACAGAGAGTCGCGGACGAACCTCGCAGCATTTTGATGATTGGCAATGAACCGAAATCACCTAGATGTGAAAAGTAGTTCGCAGTTAAAACAAAACAAAAAAAAACGCCTATTGACACACGAGTCACATTTTCTTTTTCGTCTTCAACGTGTATTTTTGGCTAGGCCCAAAAGCTCCTGTCGCTGAATATAAATTAGTAACCGGAGTGTTGTCCACCGTATCATCTGTGGTTCCCGCCCAAAAGCAGGGCGGACCGACGTGAAAATACTCTCATTTAACGATACCGTCTGCCGCGATCCATTTCAACTTGAAATTAATTTTATTTCAAACCGATTGAAAAGCAAAAAGAAACAGTTTCAATTTCACCTTCATCTAAAACCCTCTTTCTTTAAACGATTTTCTTTTCTGTTTCCCTTGATAATCATTAGCTTTTTCGCTGCGGTTTGCGGTTTTCCTTCGGCACTGTTGTGTGTGTAGTAATTAAAATTTCGCCGCGATCACTTTTTCCGTCCCTGCTAATAACCAAAGCTTTGGAGACGGTTTTAGCAGCTGCATGGATGTCGACGTTTGTTGCCCACAAGAAAAACGTTCCACGTTCGTATGTGTTCCGAAAATTTACAGCCCATTTGTTTGCCAACCCATCTCTTGCCCTGCACTGACTGGGTTTTCCGCTGATGCTTTCTCATTATCCATTTATTTTTCCCCGTCCTCTCTCTCTTATTTTCGCACCCCGCGGAGAGTTAGTACGAGGTTCGTCATTCGGTGAACTTTTCAGCATCATCATCTGCACGCAAGAACGCGATGCATCGAGTTGGGCGGCTGGTCGCGACATGCAATGGGTCACCCCGAGGGTAATGCCAATGGATTTAACTGCATATCGATCGTGCACCTAACTGGGTGATGGAGAGCAAAAAAGCGATTTGACCAACATAAAAGTCAATAATCTCCTGAACAAACGAGAAAATCCCAGTAGTACAAATTTGAACAAAATGGCGTCAAAAAGAAATTTGACACTTGGTGATTTTAATTACCTTGTATATTAATGTATTTAAGAAAAAAATCCAATGAAATGGGGATATCCTTAAACCGGAGTAATTACTTATCAGATAGAAAAAAGCTTTAGTTTATGTACGTAAAAAATGGAAAACTTACACAGGCAGGTTTTAGTAGATTATGATTATACTGTAAAATATTGCCAGGTTGCATGTTAACCTTATGGCGCCCTATCGACTGTCACCCGGTGCGCTGTTTTGCTTCCCTCTTGCCATCATCCAGGCCACTCGGTAGCATTAATGTTTTATTTTCATTCGTTTTTTTGTTTTGCACCTTCCTCAAAGCATCGGGGACACGAAAGAATGACACACGGAACAACGCCCGCCGGGCGACGGCAAGAACTAGCAAAGTCAGCTCAACCGGACTAACCCCCTGGAAAGGCCGTCGAGTCGCGGGAGAAACCTGACCATACCTTCCCGCGCGTTCTGGGCGCGCCCCAACAACCCGCCATCACCAACCAACAAACCGTGGGGCGCGTGTTGAGACAAACATGGTTGGTCCGAATATAATTGCTCCCGTTTCAGGCACTTCAACCCCCCGCCCGAAGAAGGCGTTGGTGGCGTTTGGGGTGTGTTGTGTATGGGTATGTCGGGTTTAATGTTTTCTTTCTTCCTGCCTTTTCGCTGCGGTGGACAACTAATGAATGACCACGGTCGACCGACGACCACGCAGCAGCAGCAGCAGCACCACCACCACCAACAGCATAACTTTTCCATTAGGGGGCTCTGGCTCTGGCTCTCTCTCTCTTTGTGTGTGCTGCGCGGCCGATGAACCGCATCGAAACCGCGGACAAAAAGTGCCGTCCAACCATATCCCCACGTGTCCACGCGCGTCCTCGACTTCGAATGGTGGTGCGTGTGCGTGCGTGCCGATCCGCCCCGGTCGAGAAGCGGTCAACCGGCATAAGATGGGGGTGGAGGAGCGGTGGACACTAGGAGTAGTGGCAGTGGGCCTTAAACTCTGCCGCGCGCGTATCGCGAGGCTTTGTTGATGATGAGCGCGGTCAATAAACAGTCGACACGCACACACCCGTAACAACATCCAGAATCTGGCCGCCAACCAACACAGCAACCCAGCGCGGGACCATCGCGAAGTACAGGCTCCCGAACCGCCGGTCATTCTCAGATGATCGGACTTCAGGACCTGTTTCTTCTCTGAAAACCAAGCTGTTCTTTGCCTTCTCCCAATATCGACCGAAGATCAGGAATCGCAGCAGCAGCAGCAGCAGCAACAGAAGACGGCCAAACAACCACCACAAGCGAACCGGGCATATGTGTGAGAGATCAAGCAGGTCGCGCCACACTGGCCCTGCGCTATATACCATCATAATAAACATCAGACATCAGAACAACGCCGTGCCTCGGGTGCTAAGTAGAAAGTCCAGAAAGTGCAGCTAGAAAGGGTTACGGTGGAGAGGCTCGCGAGTTTTGTTTTTCTCCCCACGAAGGCAGCCATCTGCTGCAGCCCGATGCTGCTGCGTGTCCGTGCACAGTCAAGTGAGCACATCGTGGGTGAGGTAGTTTGTTTCCCTTGCACTGCACGAGCAAGCAAGGAGCTAATAATGATGTTTCTGACGCAAACGTGAAAGCGGCAC
>KE525299.1:620430-644279 GCA_000441895.2 Anopheles sinensis | reverse complement strand
CGATGAGCAGGGTGACATATTCCGAGAGTTTGTCGAGAATGAAAACATTCGCTCGGTGTTCAAGAACGAGTATCTGCGTGTCATCACGAAAACGCTCGACGAGGTGCTGCAGATGGAAAGCGCCAAGTACGTGTGTGACCTTGAGGACAATGAACCTACCGTCCCGTCTGCGCTGGATGAGGAATTGTACGAAGAGTACGAGCGCGCCCGTCAGTCTACCCATCGGCTGAACGAATTCCGTCGCCGTTTGCCAGCGTTTGAATCCCGCGCCGAAGTTCTCGACATGATCGAGCGCCATCAGGTTATCCTGGTGAAGGGTGAAACGGGAAGTGGTAAGACGACCCAAGTTCCGCAGTACATTCTCGAGGAAGCATCCTCCCGGCGACGTGGAGCCCGGTGCCGGATATTGTGTACGCAACCACGGCGAATTTCAGCCATCACTCTTGCGCGCCGTGTCGCAGAGGAACGTGCCGAACGGTTGGGTCGTTCGGTTGGTTACCAGATTCGGCTCGAGGCGGAACGGCCCCGAGCGAGCGGAGGAAGCATAATGTTCTGCACTACCGGCATAGTCCTGACGATCATGCAATCGGATCCTCTGCTGAGCGAGTATACCCATCTCGTGCTGGACGAGATTCACGAGCGCGATGTCATCACGGACCTTTTGCTTGCGATCATCCGAATGGTGCTGCCGTACCGGAGAGATCTCCGGGTGATCCTGATGAGTGCGACCCTGACGGCGGAAACCTTCTCGGCGTACTTCGACAACTGTCCGATGGTGGAAATCCGCGGTATCACCTATCCGGTGCGGGAATACTACCTCGAGGACGTACTGGCCGAGTTAAAGTTCTACCACTTTACGGATAAATCTTCCGGTGGATCATCGTACCGGGATCGGAAGAAACGAACCCAACAGGAAGGTCCCTTCTACGACATGATCGAACCGTACTGTGCGGAGATCCGTGATCGCTACCCGCCACAGGTCCTTCGGGGATTGTGCAACCAGGGAAGCGAGAACAACCAGAACGAGCTGATCGTGGAGCTGCTGTACTACATAACGTGCAGCAAACCGGAAGGGGCGATTTTGGTATTCCTTCCCAGCCTCGTTCAAATATCGGATATCTACAAACGCATCGGTGAACATCCGCAACTATCGAAGGCACGGTTGGTCGTGTATCCGTTACATTCGCGCCTTCCAACCACCGAGCAGACGGCCGTATTCGATCGGCCACCGGCCGGAACGCGCAAAATAATCCTGTCGACGAACATTGCCGAAACGTCCATCACGATCGACGACATCGTGTACGTGGTGAACGCCGGTCGTCACAAGCTAAACATGTACGAGAACGGTGTGTCGGCGTTGCGCGACGAATGGATTGCCCTTTCGAACGAGATCCAGCGGAAAGGACGTGCTGGGCGCGTACAGGAAGGTGTATGCTACCATCTGTACAGCCGTGGCCGGAGGCGCACGTTTCTGGAGAACGTCCCACCGGAGATCGTTCGAGTGGCGCTGGACGAGGTGATCTTGCAGATAAAAATCCTCCGTCTTGGAGAAGCGCGCGCGTTTATGGACCAACTGTTGGATAAACCGTCCGAGGAGGTCATCGAGGAGTCGCTTCAGCTGCTGAACCGGCTGAATGCGATCGATGACGATCAAAAGCTAACACCGCTCGGGTACCATCTCGCCCGGCTTCCGATGGATCCGCGCACCGGCAAGATGATCCTGCTGGCGAGCATCTTCAGCTGCATCGATCCGATAACCTCGATCGCGGCCAGTCTTACGTTCAAGAACGCGTTCTACAAACCACTCGGCAAGGAGAAGGAAGTCGATCGGATCAAGCGGCGGTTCGCAGGGGACGCGGCTAGCGATCACTTGATGCTGGCGAACGTGCTGGCCGAGTGGCGCGGTGAAACGAACAAGGCAGGCTTTTGTTACAAGCACTTCCTCAACAACGCAACCCTGCAGCAGCTGAGTAACATGAAGCGACAGTTTTGCGAGTACCTGCATGGAGCTCGGTTTCTCTCGGGACCGTCGGCGGAAGCGGCGGATAACAATCGGCATGCCGACAACAGGGAACTGCTGGAGGCAATCGTTGGCGCTGGGCTGTATCCTAATGTGGCGTTCGTACGAAAGGTGATTCGCTCGCGGAACAGTCCCGACGGGCGGGCGATTCTGTGCATCGAAGGGCAAGGGCGGGCCGAAATTCATCCCGGATCGGTTAATGGAAATCGTGGAGTGTTTCATTCAAAGTGAGTCGAACAAAACAACGCGGTTACTACGATGTGGAGACGTTATTTCAACAATTTTTTATTTTTGCCTTCCTTTCATGGCCAGCTTTGTCGTGTATTACGATATGCAGAAGCTCTCGGCTCTCACTATGTTCGATACGACGGTTGTCAATCCCTTTCCGTTGCTGTTTTTCGGTGACAATCACGTGGAAACGGAGAGGGATCACGAACTGATTTCGATTGCTGGACACTATTGGTAAGGAAGAGAACCATAACAACACCTTGTAATAAGAAATTTACACATTTACCTTTTAACATGTCCCCCATTAGCCTGAAATGTGATAAGGCAACGTATCGTCTTATACAGGATCTTCGCAACGGGTTTAATCTGTTTCTGCAGAAAAAGATCTGTGAACCTTCTCCGGTTGACTGGGACGGGCAGGAAGGAGAACTCCTAAGGTAGGCACAACATATTTGCAAACCGAATTTATTAACATTCACATGATTTTCCCCCTTTTTATTACTATTCAGGGCTATCATTAAACTCATAACGATCGCTTGCAAGTATGATGATCATTTCGACGATGATGATACCGGTTTCGGGACGGAGGACCAATAAACTTTTCCCCCAGAATCCACCACTCATTTCCGGCACCATCACTTGAATTATAATGAATTCTTCGAGAAGAACTAACTCTTTCAATTTCACTGTTGTTTCCTTGCTATCCCACAAACAAAATCAATGTGTATCCCGAAAGGCCAAATGAAACAGTATTCTCCCCTCTGTTTCATTCAATTTTTCGTTTCATTTCGATACCACCGTTACCAGTGATCCGGAAATCCTCCGGATTAGAACCGGTCGACTAAAGCGTTCGTCTGCGTTGTGACGTTGTGAGTTTCCCCTTTCCTTCCAGTTGTTTTTCGCTTCGAAAAGAATAAACTTTCCAAAGATACTACCCTCGAAGGCGTTCAATAGACGCCATCAGTTGGGAAGTGTTTGAAGATGAAAACGACGGAAAGAAATAACGCCGATGCGGAAAGGATTAGTTCGCTACTTTCTACATTACTTCCTGCATCACGCCGCGCTAGACCAATTTATTTGATTGTTTTAAAAACGTTCACCTCCAAAGACTGCGCTTAAGTTTAGTGATTTTCACCGTGAAAATTTTTTTTGCATTATTTGTGATACGCATATGTTGAAATGTAATAAAAAAATAAATGAATTTATATTCAAAATTAATCTTAAATTGATAGCTTATAGCAATAGCTTCTTATTTTGCTTTGCAACAAAAATAGTTTGACTAAAACCTTCAAGCACTTAACGTGACTCTACGGAAACATGTCCGAAAGCAAACCCACCAGAAGCGTTTGGCAATCGATCTTGACGTGATGAGTATTAATTCCCCGCTTACCGAGGGCCGTTTTATGCCGAGTGGCGATTTGATGTCAGCATGTGCGTAATATTTATTTCATTTCCGGACATCCACCGGAAGGCCATCTACAACCAAGCAAGACAATCGCATCCCGGAGCTGTCCACCTCCAAAATAGCACGAAGGTTGGCGAGGGCGGGCGAAAATGAAAACTAAGCACCCTCTCGATGCTGCGGCCGCGACGTTGATTCTCCTTCGGTGACGCCGCCGGTCGATTGCTTTCCTATTAGCCGGGTGGATTTAAGTTAATCCGGGAAATAAATTTTTATTTCCTTCCCCCTTCGGTTGGTTTTGCTTGCTGGTGACTTCACTCCAGTCAACATCTCGACTGGATGATTGCTTTGCGCATACGCATGCTCTTGCCATGATTCGTCTGCCGGGAGGTTCTGCCCCATGCTTTCATTCTGGCCCTCGGGGGCGGGAAGGTTGTGCAGAATTATCATCGGTCCGTCGCAAGGACGGTTCGTTCGCATTCCACCGTGTACCGTCGAGCGCAATGGACGGCGAAAGACAAGACAGCCGGAAAACAGCGAATTGAACCGTTAAAGTGAAAGTGTACTTTGTCTCATATTTGAATTTCGGTCGCATGAAATACGAGCACGTGGTAGAGTTCTAAAAATGTTTTCATTAATACTGGTTTTGCTCGCGTTGGCCGGTACCTCCCGGGCTGGAGTGCAGGAGGAACCCTCCTGGCAGACAGTGGAACGTGACCTGGCCCCGGATGCATTACTGGTGCGGTTGGATCGACTGGTGAACGTTTGTGTAGCGAACTACGAGGATCTAACCACCGATTTGCTTCTCGGTATCGCTATCGCCAATGGTGAGTAATGGCAAGTGTTGTTATATCTTCCACCACAAATAACTTTAAATAAGGCCCTTTTTTGCAATTGATGGTGTTCGTGCTGTAATAATTTTCATGAAAAACGCCTCCATTTAATGCGAAAGAAAAGGCAGCGAAGAAGCGAACTGTTATTTCACTGCAGCATTTGGCTGCGGGCTGTTTTCGTTCCTAAGCCTAGTTAATCCAGTTCTCTCGCTTTCTGTTTTGGTTAGGGTCGTGGAGTCCTATATTTTCCTTCCTAATTGCACTTGAAAAAGGTAGAAAAAATCACGTTGATTTAATTGGAAGCAGAAAAGGTCCTTACACGTTCTGGGGAATTGTTTTTATTAAAACTAAAAAAAGTAGTCCTACACCAACGAAAACGGTGGAAAATGGAGATAATTTTATTAAATTGTGAATTAAAAGGAAAAAAAATGTGAATTAAAAAGAAATTTAATCATCTTCCCATGCTAAGCTCTACTCAAAGGAATCCTAAAGCAACCGCTTCAAGAATCGCAGCGTCAGTTCGTGGAGTCGTTGGCGAAAAAGTGCGATTTTGTCGAAAGCCGTATCGAGAGTACGTTTAACTTCCCCAGCGGAGCGAATGCCGTCGGTAAGTATAACCAATCTGTTTGGCCGTGAATCTCAATCAATGTACTGCTAACAACTATATATTAAAATTGAGTTGACAAGAAAAAAATTTCATTACTTCAACAAACCTTCCATCCCAACAAAAATGGTACATAATCTATACATAGTTAAATTCTAAGTGCTGTTAAAATATCATGAAAAATCCACAGTTGAAAGTGTTGTGGAGTTCAGATTCCAAAGCAGCAAATAAAAACAATAAATTTCTTTTTAAAAGGATTTTCCAGAAAATTGCATTTTCATGCACATCAAGTACACAATTATTGAAATATTCTATTCAGGAAATTATTTTAGTAGTGAACATTTTATCTTTATAATTCTTGAAACTTGTTTATTAATTGGATCCTTCTAATTCGCAGTTTCAAAACTTCTGATTGATTCAAACTTCTGGAGCCTGGATGATGATCTGCAGCCTCTTGGGGGAGTTTCTGGGGCGCTTCCACGCCGCGGAAGACGACGCCGAAGTCAACTACTAGGCGACGATCCTCAAGCGTTGATGGAGAGCTACCTCGAGGCGATCGATGCCGGGGGACCTAGCGAGCAGCAATCAGGTACATCTGTTCCCATATGGCTTCAGTTCTATAAACTAGTTATATTGGCCATCGTAAATTTCCCCCTTTCGCTAGATGAGTGCTTATCGGAGCTGCTGGTCAGTGAGTCAGAAAATGAGTACAACGCCACCAGTGGAGCAGCTGCAGCTGGCGGGAGTAGAAATCTAAGACGGCTTACGCTCAGCCGCGAATGTAGTGCAGCGATGTCGTTAAGAAAGCGCTCCTATGGTTACCATCTGACGCATAAGTAAGTAAGGCGATCGAACATCTGGCGCAGACGATCCCTTCCTTCCTCCAGCGCTCCTCAGACAAATGCCTTCGTGTTACGTGTTTTGCGTTCTTGACCTAACCTGACCTGCATGGCTGACTTTCCTGGGCTGGAGGACTCTATTTTTACCATGCGATACTCAACTAACTGAACCCCTTCTTCTCCTTGCCGACTGCTTATCAAACCATATTTTTGTACGCGATGCTCCAGATTGCTCTTCTACATCGTGCTCGCCCGGCAACGGTTCGCCAACATCGATCGGAGCTTCGTGGTGGCCGCCGAGCGGAAGCTGTGCGAGCAGATCCTTCGCGAGGCGGACCTCATCGCCGGGTTTGATTTTCCCGACCTATTTCGCGATCTGTTCATGGAGCAGGTGTTCCTGTGTGCGTTCGTGCGTCCACCGCTGCCCGAGTTCACCAATCCGACCTGGTTGGCGGCCATCGTCAGCTGGCAGAACGGCGAAGGATGCTTCAAGTACTACGCGGACGAGGGCGACGGAGTGATCGGGCCGAACGCACTGACGACACACTGTTCGACCCACATGACCGGGGTCGGGGCGGCCCTATTGGGATTATTCGCAAGGCTTCAGCTGGTGCAGTGAGGGACGTGAAACTGCTGCCCCGTCCACCATAGTTAACCTCAAACATTCTCTAGCTGTACATGTCAGGTTGCGTGTCTATTGCATGAATAAATATCTTAATCTGAGTCATATGGCTCCCATGACGGTAAGCATGATTTGCACCGAGAGAAAAAATACCGGATTCATTTGGTAGCTCCTAGGAAGGGAAACCCCGAAATGTATATATCCCCTGCCGATTTATTAATACCTCATGATGAACCACAGGTCTACTTAATCGTAATGCAATACAGTCCTACCTACCCCCCAAAGCCACAAGCATATTTCCCAACCCCGTTTTGGGTCGAATCACCCCATGTTTGCAAATGATGGCGCTCAAAGGAAAAGTGTGCTGGTAGCAGAACACAAACGGGGCACATTTGCAAGGCTTCAACAACTTATGTACCCTCGGGTGGAATATATGCTCGACGCCTGACCGGGCGCACGCTAACGCCTCCGTTCTCCGGCTTAGTCGGTTTTATTGTCCCGATCGGTAAGGGTTCGCCTTTGCCTGTCTGCCTGCCTTTGCGACGACCGACGGCGTCTAGAATGGTTCAGTCAGTCATCCGAGAGAGGTTCAGTCTTCGTCGGGCGGTATCGCGTGCAAGTACGCCTTGATAAACTCGCTCGGACGCACGCTTATCAGTGATTTTAATTTTAAAACGCTACCACTTCAGAGGCTGTCGCGGTATAAACAAAAACCCCCATTTTCCGGATAGTGCCATGGCCCCCTTTGTGTACACAAAAAACCCCACCTTCGCTTAGAATAGGAATGGGTAAACTATCCCCATCACAATGGTGGCGCAATTCGTTGTGTGAACTTGTCGTAAATGTGGACAGATGAAAAAGTTAATCGTTCCTCTATTTTGCTAAGATACCGTGAAAGGGTAACAGTTCCTAAGATAAGGTAATTAAGTAAGAGATCTAATCTACCGGATCCAGCGTGGTTGAGACTTTGGTGGCACGTGTTTTCTTCAGTTTTCTGTTGGAGTGTGTCTTCGTCTACCGTTCCGTAGTTAACGTCTTGTACTGTTTGAAAGTCGCTCGTGCATTCAGTTTCCCCTGGTTGGAGCATCTTTCCCGGACGTGTATATATGTTGATAAAGCAGATCGCGGGACGGATTCTGGAAGAAAGCAGGAAGCTTAAAGTGCATTTTTTATTGATGAACTGCTACTTGTTGATACGACCGAAGGGAGAATTTTTTCCTACCTTTTTTTGTTGGTTGGTTGGTGTGTTTTATTTTTCAACCCGCGACGGAGTAATTCGGAACCGAGCGATAAGGCGGTCCACCCTAATCAACGTCATTAAACGTTACTCGTCTGTGAGTAAGGCATCGTGATCATCTAACCGTCGAAATGTCCACCACGTTAGCCCGTTCGATTGATAGCTACGACCATCGGGCCGGCAATCCGGCTGGAGCATCCGAACGGGCAGTGTGATCTCTGGTGGAGAACGGGTAGGTGATCGCGATCGAGTTTCCACCGGAACACGAATCCCACCGGAAGTCCCTCATCGGATCGGTTGATGCGCTTGGTTGCACCGCTCCGAGACCCACGACGGACAAGCAATGGCGGACCCAACGATACAGACGTTCTGCTGTCACAACCGGATACGTTCCCCGCCGGCCATCAAGCTGATGTCCGAGTTCGATACCGACGGTTACATCGTGGTGTGTTTGGTATCGTCAGTGTTCGGTATTGCCGGTGCCATCTATCAGGTAAGCGGAAGAGCGGGAGGAGCAACGAGGAGGGAAGTTTCCCTTTTTCCCACAGGGTTTCACCCACACACCGGTGGCCGGAAGGTACACCGGGGAATCCTTGCAAGTGCCGGTGAATTCGTTTCGTTTGGTTTCGTTTGGTTTCGTTTCGGAGTTCAGAACGGGTCGTTGCTACAGTGGAGTGGAAGAGGTGGGGAAAGGGACGGTGAAAGGTGTTTGAATTATGTTGGGTTATACCGGCAAATCCACCTTACTTGTGACATAATATTGTGCAACTTACTTTACGTGAAACGAATTCTTGGATAAGGACCTGCAAAACCGCCATGTTTGACACAATTTTTCAAAATGAACAAAGTAAGCTATTTTCCATTTTACTGGAGATCATTCGAGGTCATTGACTTTACTTATCATCTCCACAACAAAGTCACGGTTAAGGGGTTGTTAACTGATCACACGACGATCAGTCTGTGAAGTTCTGAGGAGCAAAAAAAGATATCTTATCTCGGTCATAATTTAATGCACCTTAAGAACATATCTTGCATCATCAGTGTTGTCAACACACAGTTTGTCTGTTTTGTCTTTTAAAATATTCTTTCGTTGTTAAACATTTTCTGTTTCATTACGTTAAAATTCCAATATAATACTGTACTGAGAAACCATGGAATGGGGTTATCAAAAACTATTAATTTGGACCATTTTTTCCGTGGGTCACCAAAAAACAGTTTGTTCCCGGCCCGTATCAGCCTGCGAGCAGTTTAATCGAAATTATTTTTTTCATTTATTGAATCATTTACTTGGTAACGAGCAGTTTTTGTTAATTAAAAATATGAAAACAGAAATAACAAATGTTAAACCATGCGTATTTCCTTTTGATCAGTCGTCCAGTGCGCGCCTTTTGCTTATCGGTTGAGGAAACGCAAAAAATATTTATATACCGTACGAGTGCTTTCTTCGTTCGACACAGTTTTCTTAGTCATCGCCCGACATTCCGCGTGACCTAGGGTACTGGATTTTTTATTCGTTTAAGTCCACCGTCGTCGGTCCTAATCGGTGACATAATACAACAGCTCTCGATTCGTTTTCACTCAATTAAACGGTGAAAATAAACAACCGAATTTAAGTAACAACATTGTGGTATTGATCATCCTTCTTCCAAGAAGGGGGACAAGGAGGGATTTGAGAGACGACGGATTGATTAGAGATTCGAGAAATGTTTAGACATTTGAAGATGGGTGGCAATAAGCATTAAATGAAGTCATGAGCTTGAGCGACCGAAGACGAAATAGAATAAGAAACCATAATTAAAATCATGGAATACGATCATCCACGATCGTGTGGTTTTAATTTTTTCCCGCCCAGATATGGATCCGCCATGAGGAAGGACCGACGCATCATGCCGTCCGTCGGAGGCGAGGCGGTGAGCTGACACTGTCCAATCAGAACATTGGCCGGCAGATCATCGTGTGGCTGGCGGTGGCCGACCTGTGCGCATCGTTCGGTGTCTTTCTCCGGTCCGCCCTATGGAAGTACATAAAGGATGCCATTCCACCGGACAGCGACGTGGACGATACGACGAACGTCATCTTCTGTGCCGTTTCGTCCGCCTGGATACAGTATTTCTACATGTGCACCTGGCTGTGGACGCTGTGCTATGCCATCAACATCCGG
Source organism: Anopheles sinensis (assembly GCA_000441895.2). NCBI lineage: Eukaryota > Metazoa > Arthropoda > Insecta > Diptera > Culicidae > Anopheles > Anopheles sinensis. Next base: position 634,333 of record KE525299.1, on the reverse strand, counting down.
AGACAGCTGACGGGAGCCCGGTACGCCTTGCGGACGTACCATTACTACGTCTGGAGCATCTCGGCAGTGCTGACCGGCGTCGGATTGACCGTGCTTTACGTACCCGATGCAGAGTAAGTGGAGAACAAGGATCTCTATTAGAAAACTAGTAGTATAAATTAAATCCATCTTTTTCTTGTCACAGTTGTCACAATGTCCACGATATGACGACGGCTTATATGCGAATCCTGCCCAACTACGTGATGACGTACGGGCCGATGATCGCCGTTATGGTCGCCAATCCGGTCCTCTACTACCAGGCGTCCCGGGAAATCGATCGGCAGCTGGTGGCTCGCTTCAGCCAGATGTCCAATACGGAGCGCGATCTGATGACAAAGTTTAAGCTCAAGTTTTCCCTCATCAACGTTGTGTTCTACATCTGCTGGCTGCCCAATCTGGTCAACGGGATCGTCCTGTGGACGATGTGGTATAGCTTGCCCTTCTCGATGGTTATCACCGTGTGGTATATTATGGTGAGTTGAAGGGGCATGCTTTTAAGAGGATTAGATACTTATCCACGTGTCGTACTCCACAAACTTAGGCTATCACCAACCCTCTGCAAGCGTTCTTCAACACGTTGGTCTACCAGAAGTGGAACTGCCGATGGCGGTTTCGCCGACAAGCAAGTACCGATACAAGTGCTGAAGTTAGGGTAAGTACGCTACCATCAGTTATCTTTACTCCGTGTCTAATTATCCCTTTCAATAACTCTCCTTCTTCAGAGACGCAATCGTGCCTCGATGGTGTACAACGAAGGGACCCCATTGCTTCAGTCGAAATTGGACTCACCGTCAGCCTCCACGCTCCAGCTGCATCAGACCTCGGTAGAATTGATACCGACACCGACGCGTAGCATCAATAATTGCTCGCTGGTCTGACGCCGGATTTCTCTACTACTTAGCTGGAATCGACACTTCACGAAGCAAGGACAGCGTTGGGTGTACCACGGTTCGACATGGAACGCCAGCGACTTTGTGCATCTAATGTGGCGGGAGTCACTGATTGTGACAACAAACGCAGAAAAGCAAGAACAGAACCTTGTCTTTCCAAAGATTGTGTACGCTTGGACAGAAAATATTGGCGCTAGGAAATAGGCTAGGTGTTTGTAGTGTAAGGCCATTTTGTACAGACGTAAAATATCTATCTCTTGTAGAAAAGCTATTTCAAAGGAAGCTCAATTTAGAACAAGAAATATTTATATTGTAATTAATTAAAATAAATGTTGGAGTTAAATTTTCTTCCATGTTTTTGCTAAAAAAGACTAAATGTGAAAATATTGTTTAAAGTCGTCTGTTCATAATACAGTATATCCCAAAAGTTGAGGAATAAGATACATTTTCACGTTCGACCCCAAAGCACTTGGTCAATTTTCTTCGACCTATCAAATAACTTAAAATCGAGATTTCTATTTGCTATTTTTTATTTTAGTTTAAATTAAATAATTAACAAAATTCCATTTTATCGGAACTCCCAAAGCTCTTCGTACAAAGCCTGAAAAATGTTCATGATAAGGTCTCAAATCGTGTCGTAGTCCTTTAAATCGTTGTGAAAGTATTGATTCTTGATTACTCTTTTTCGGGATTTTCGGGCTATGATGAGAATTTTCCAAAATATTTTAGGTCGGGACGTGAAAATTTACACTGTACCTTCACTTTTGAGATTAACTGTAAATCTATGTCAAATTAACTAAAACCATGAACTCCCTCACATATTGTCAGTCATCATTTAAATTTATAAAACATCACATGTCTTGGTTTACTTAATGTTAAAGTGATTTTATTTTACTTAATTATAACTTCTATTACTTCGATTTTCATTACCACATAGCTACCTTAAAATGTACATATATCCTTTCGTCTTCAGTTCTTCTTAGTGTCTGCTATTCGATCTGCTGATCATGATGATGATAAAGGTTGAGTTCGACCAACCTGTTCGGTATTCCAATGTTGGATTTTTTTTTGCGTTTCTCAACAAATCAAGTTGCAGGATTTAAAAAAAGGAAAAAAGAAAACGTAAGCATCGAACTGCACCAGGCCATTTGAGTTATCGAACCAACGTTTCCAAATATTATAACCTTCTACAGGCTACAGGGGTTAAACGATCAACTCATTAACTGTTGCATGATCAACGGAATTGAACATTAGTGTCCGTCCATCCCGAAACTCCAGAACTCAATCATATCCACTTTTCTTCTTCATTTATTTTTTGTTAAAAGTCTGCACTGCTTTTGTCGACCTGTTGTTTCTTTATCAAAAAATTATCCTATCAACTTATGCGCCTAGCAAATGATTTTATTCTTCATCGTACGGTTGAGGGTTGAGTTGGGCTTGGGAATCGGGATTCTCAATCCGCCTCCAGTGCCATTGAAATGGTCCACTGGTCGAGAGAGTTTCCAACAATTTGAATTGTCGCAAATACTGCTACCACACTCACACTCTCGAGCCCTCTCATCTAAATTAATTTGAATATCCGCGTTCAAACGAAAAACCACTGCGCGATAATCGGCATAGTCTTTTATACAATTTTACGCAAATCCGAAAAATCCGGTAACGTTGTTTGTTGAGGATAATATAAACTAAAAGAGGTAGAACTAATCCGGTTTCGAACTGTTCCACCTGAAGTAGAGTTGTACCATTATGGGCCTATTTCAGCTCGTTGCCTTCAGCATTTTCTCTTCCTTTTAATTCCTTATTGACCATTCCTAATGCGTACGCAATCGGGCCAAGTATTCAACGTTGCTTTCACGTCATTCACCACCTCCTCTCCTCTAGTATCCGGACCGTGTGCGGGACGTTTTCGTAAAGTACTGCTTCTCACCTCGATCCAGGCCACGATCGTGCGATCGCTCGCGGTGATCACGCAGCAGGCTTCCACTACTTCCGCCACTGCCACCACCACCACTACCACCCCCTCCGCCACCACCTGCCCCACTACCGTACGATGGAGACTTTTCCTTCAGATGATGATGGGAGTGATGCTTTTCCCGGTGCGACGAGGACGACGAGGTGGACAGGGGGGCCGCCAGCAGATCGCCATCGTTGTCCCCGTTCTGGTGCGACAGCAGTTTACTGGCCTTTTCCTCCTCCCGGCGCAAACGTTTGTCCGTCAGTAGCGATTCCTCCGGATTACGATCCTGCTGGAAATGGGGAAACACAAGTCGATTAAGATTATTTTAAAAGTCACCATCTAATGGAGGGTCACTAAATCAACCTACCCGCTTGCGACCGAGTTTACGTTCCTTCCGGAGCTCCTTTTCCTCGTCAGTCTTGTCCCGTTTTTCCTTCGTCTTGCTGCTCCGTTCCTTCTTCGACTCGGACACCAGCTGCTGGGAAGCGGAGTTGGAACCATCGTCGTGCTTGCTCTACAAAACAACACAGGTTTAACGTATAAAAATATGAAGCACTTTCTTCACTCCGTCTCGTCGTCAAACTTCTCCCGGGGGAAGAAACCATTTTGTGTATCGCTCTCGTTCGCAACTAATCAGTGGCAAAGGGATTCCTTTCACAGAGCACGAGCAGGGATGGTTTAAGGCAAACCAAAGGACATCGGTTGTATCGGTTCTTCATGTTCATGATGGAACGGGAAGCAAGTGAAAAGAAGCAACATTCGCAATTCGCACGCTGGTAATTTGTTGGATCCAAGCCGAATCATTCAATCAAACGTTTGAAGCATTGATGGCTAATTTATGTTTGAAACAAAGGCGATCTTCACAACGATAGTCAACACTTTCTGTGGATCGTAAAACATTTAGATTAAGACACGAGAGCCATATTTCATACATACCTCGGGTATCGACATAAATCGATTAAATTATGCCGCGTTTCAGGCCAAGTGTCTTCCTACGGTTGCACATTCAGAGATGTCCCCTTCTAATTACGGCAAATGTTCGTTTTTCCCCGTGTAAATGAATTCGCTTGCTTCTGAATTGTCTCACGGCTTGGTGTTGGTGCACAATCATCATTCACTCACCAGGCCACTTACTACTTGGCAGGATACCGAAGGATTGGGTCATCCACCCAGATGTTATCGAGTTTTTAATGAAAAAGCCGCCTGCAGGAAGTCTTCATGGTTGGAACTCATGGTCCTTCGCTTCAGTATGTCCACGTACGGGTTTTGGTTTTTTTATGTGGAGCGGATTATGAAACTCCGAACGAAGTGTTTGGATCCATTGGACAGAATTTAGTTTTCCATTGCGTGAAGAAAATTTGTTTGTTTCAAGAGTGTCAAAGGGACAACACAAACTGGTTTGTGTATTCAATTTCTTGATGCCTTCAAGAAGATGCGATTGAGAAACTTGTGGTGTGTTCAAGAGCAGGATGAAAATACTCTTTGACAGGATTCCCAGGTCTTAGAAAGAGGACCATCTTTCTCTTGGATGTTCGGTGTTGGATGCCTCGATTCGGGAAGGTAAGAATTAGCATTCCAACCTGCTGTGGATGCGATGCTTTTGGAGAAAGTGCTGGTTCAGTTCCGAAGTTAATTGAATGAAAGTAACCACCGGAACACCCTTGTGATAGGCCCTGCCGAGATGATCAGCTGTTGGCTCCGCCTTCCATTTTGCTTCCGTTTGCACCTTTCGCTTGCGAAGAGAACCAAGTAACGCTACACCAAGTTGGTGTTACACCCGAATACTAACCTTCGAGCTAGAAGAACCTTCCACCTTGCGGCGCTTCATATCTGGAAGGAAAGGAAAAAGGGAAAAATCCTATGTTGAAAAAAACTGCCGGTGGAACAACGGAATCTCTACCCTACCTCTATCATGTTCCGGTGGGTCTTGGCTACGACGAATGCTGCTGCTGCCGTGTTGTTGTTCGTTGCTGGAGTTCGACACCGAGCTGAGGTCCCGCTCGCTACGATCGCGCTGCTGGAGATCCCGTTCGCTTGCTCTCGATTCCCGTTCGTGATCGTAATGATCTGTAAACCACGAGAAAGGTTAAAACTTATTGCTCTCGCCTTCGTGCATCAGTAGATGGAATGCTTACCTCGCTTGTCACGACGCTTCTCTTTTTCCCGCTTTCGATCGGCAAGTATGGCGGCGGCGGCCGCTTCCTCCCGCTCGCGTTCCTTCTCCCGGGCGCGCTCCTCGCGTTTGATTTCTTTCGATGATTTTTCGCGCCCCAACGAAACCGATGATTCGCGCATCGACGCTGACGAACCACCGCCCGGATTGTTGTCCCTCGAGCCGCTTGAAGATGACGACGAGGACGGTTCCTTCTTGATCAGGTCGATGGTGTTGCTGTGACCGCCACCACGGTGATGATCCGATGATCCTCCCAGGTTACCGTTGGATGTGCCATTACCTCCCGCTGCCATGGCCGACGAGGACGTTGATGATGAGTTCCCTCCAGTGCTGCTAGTGTTGGTGGTGGTGCCATTGCCCATCGATGAACTGCCCTGTCTGGTGCTTTGTCCACCTGCGGGGGGGGGTAGGAAATTCGAAGTTTACCGTTTGATACCCCGCCGGAACTGAAGGTGAGGAGGATGCAGTCCAAACATACCCTTCACGTCGGCACCGTTCATGGACACCTTGCTGTCCTGCAGTGAGTCCTGCACCACGACCGTTGCTCCGGCCGATGACCCGCTAGCGCCGCTCGAGGTTGTGGTCGCTTTGAACGGTTTCTCCGTCACCTGGTGGAAGTCCGATTCCAGCATCATCTGGGCGGCCCGGGCCTTCAGCTGGCCGATGTAGCTCGATGCCAGCACGAACAGATCCTGGCGCTGGTTTTTCTCCTCCTCGCGCACCTTCTCCACCTTCTTCTCGATGATCTGCGACAGTTTGGCCAGCACCGGGAAGTGCGGCAGGATGCGCATCAGGATGATGAGCGAGTTCCGGATCTGCATGTAGTCCTTCGAGTCGAGGCAGAACACCATCGCCTTGGTGATCTTGTAGTGCCACTTGTGGCACACGTGCCGATAGTTCTCGTAGTTCACGTGATCGATCGCCTCCGAGTACTGGTTGCTGACGCGGAACTTGGTAACGAAGCCGGGATAGTTGGCGCACTCCTTGTTGAAGGTGGCCTCGTCCGAGTGCCAGCGCATCACCGTTTCGAGCATCGCGCACAGGAACCGCCCATAACGGGTCGCTTCGTTTTCGGTGCAGGACGTCACGGAGTACGTTATGTCGCAGAATATCTACCGGAGAGAGAGAGAGAGTAATCACGTTACAAACATGGTCTACGATTCATTCTCAAAAAGTGTTTAGTGCCTACCCGATCGTAGCACAACAGTGTGCTAAAGTTGGCCGTCTTCAGATTGTGGATGGTGTGCACAAACTTCGCACAGTAGATTGCATCGAGCGCCGTAAAAGTGCACCGGGGGAACAGACACAGCTGCAGGAACTGGGTGATGGTTTCATTCTTGGCTGACTTGGCCGAACGCGACAGGAACCAAGCGTCCTTCTCGTTCGTCAGCCGGTGCATGATTTTGTCCACGTGCTCCTGCTGCTTTTTCCGCTCGTCCTGCAGTTTATCCATCAGCGCGACGTACCGTTCCTGTTCCTTCTTGTTCTTGGACGCGTTCTGCTCTTTCGACTCCATGACGGCGTTCGCGAGCAGCCTCAGTTTGGTGATTTCCCGCTGGTAGCTCTCCACCGGCACCTGGAGGTCGTACATCGACAGCGACCAGAAGCTGACCAGAAACTGGGGACTAATGTCTTCCCAGATTTTCGGAGGATGCAGCGGCCGTACGGACTCGATGACCGGGTTCATGACGTGCGCCGTTGCCTCGAGATATTTGCTCATCTTTTGCGAGGTGGAAAGCTTCTTCGCGTTCGTGTCCGCCTTACGCAGTTGGTCGTACTTTTGCTGGAAAGACGAGAGAAATTTAGGTTGAATGAACACATCGAATATGCTAGGTGGTAATGGTCATAGGTGGATTAATCTATTTCGGGGTCCCATGATGTAGGATAATCGGGAGATCTAAATGTTTCCGAAAATCTACTTTAGATGTTTGCAGTTTAATTTTGATCAATAGGAAAAAACTTGTAAAGTATTCTATTCATTCTTCTAACTCCGCTACATATCTTAATTGATCTACATGAGAAATATTTGGAGAAGAATCTGAAATATGTAATGCTATTGTTTTGAAGCCGCATTGGTTTCTTTTACAATTTCCTATCGGATTCCGAATTAGATTCGATTTTCAAATATCTCTTTAAATTCATTAACAACATGGGATAACAAAATGTGATGGGAATTCACATCCTTTTCCACTATTTGCAGTACATGTAATATTAAAAATTCGACGTATTCAATTATGCAATGCAAACAAGTTAAAAAAGTCCCTAAATATCCCAATCTTGGTGTTCGTTATGCCTCCAAATCCAAAACCAAAAGAGGCACAATAATGTTGTATTAGAAACTACTCTTTTTAATATTTTACTCATGCTTTGTTTTAATAAAAGCAGATATTTTCTATTGCTTTAAGAGGATCTCTTATATGATGTGCATATTGCTTCTATGTGATCTTTTGATTTTTTATGATCAAACAACGTCAAAACGAGACACAATTAACAATGATAAGGCGATATTAAAGTATACCAAAAATCTAAAGAAAAAAATGTTCTATCTCGGTGTTGCCATAGCAATAAAAGTGTCAAACAAAAATGCGTGAATGCTGCGTCTCTTAATGGTACTTACATTGATTGCATGCGAAAACATAGGTCGCGCTAGGAAAAAGGCCACATCGGAGTGGATGTGGTACCGCTGCAGCATACTGTGTATCGTAGGGAGCCGCTCCACGTACTCCTCCACCGAGTAGGTCGAGCCGAGGAACGTACCAAACTGCACCAGCGTATCCTGACACTGATCGTACAGCTTCCCCACCAGCTTCAGGTGGCTCTGGGCCGTCTCGCGGTAGATGACGCAATGTTTCTGCTGCGCGATCAGCAAACACAGGGCCACCGCCAGATCGTTGCTGGCCAGTGCGTCCTTCAACCGTTGCGATGACTTTTTCGTGTTGCGCACCTGGCTGAAATAACCCGCCTCACCACGTAGCAGTTCCCCACCGCACATCGCTTGCAGTTGCTCGTTCGTCATCTCTTCGGCCGCCTCGATGCCGGCCATCTTCTGCACCACCTCCTTGAGGATCAGCAGATCGAGACTCTTGTGGGACTTGAGCTGATTCGCCACGTACTGCAGCAGTCCGCTCAGCTCGATGTTGTACTTCTTGTAGATGGCACCGCAAAAGTTGGCTAAACTCTGGAGCCACAGCGAGATGCTGGTGCCGTCGTTCTGCATTGGGTTCCGGTCGACCTGCTCGAGCGCCTCGATCAGACAGTACCCGAGCACGTCGTACGACAGGGACGTCAGATACTTGAGTGAGTCAACGACGGGGGCTATTAGATTATCGTAGATTTGAATTTGCAATAGAATCTATGGGTAAAAGAGAAACATAAAATAATGATGATATTAAATAATGCATTCAGAAACTAAAAACGATTCTATCTTACGTATTCAAATAGGAATCCAGGCGAACAGTGGCTCAGTTTGCCGATCAACCTGCCCACAGGTTTACTGTTTTCCTTGCTGACCCGCTTCATCAGTGCTTTGATTTGTTTCTGCGCCGTACCGCGCCGCTGGATCAGCTTCGGTTGCAGCTGAAACGTGTCATTCTTCCAGCGCGCGTACAAACTGTACCGATACTGGTACGGGTAGAGTTTCACGATCGACCAGATCTCTTCCGCCACGCAGCAGTTGCAGTCCATGTAGGCCAGGGCGGGCAGCACGGAGGAATCGAGCAGCGACAGGATGTCGTAGTACAGCTGCTCCTGATCGGCCGACGTTCCGGGCGCCGGTGGATTCATCGGATCGACGTTCATGTCGGTCAGGATGACGCGCATCAGGCGCAACAGTTTGTACAGCAGCACCGAATCGTAGTGCAGCGAGGGTCCGAGTGCGGTAAACATCGGGAACGCGTGCAGCCGCAGCTTCGTCAGTGCGGTCACGGGCGGTGGGGCAAGTTTGCTGAGCGCGCCGTACGATGAGATGGCGCGACCCTTGATGTTTGCGGGCAGGGCACACTTGAGCCGGTACACCGGTTCGATGATGATGTGCAGCAGGCGGCAGAGGGCCCGTGCGATCGGTTCATGCACCATGACCGACTGGTCCGGAAGCTTGCGGAGCAGCTGGTGGGCCGTGTTCCAATCGCCGATCAGTAGGAGGGCCTCGCAAAGGCCCCACTTTTGATTGAGAGCGTACTTTTCCGGCGCCGTCTCGAACTCGGGCTCCTGTTCCGGTTCCTTGTCCTTGTTGGTGAGAATTATGTTCAGCTTGCGAACGTACTCCTTCGCCTGGTGCATTTCCGCCTCCCAGTCGGCCTGTATCGACTTGTCCGTTGGGTTGAGCTACGAAGAGATTAACATTGCATCATTAAAGCAGGGCTTGCACGCCAGTTGCCATGGAAACATAACCGTCAATTTCGGAGTTCGTGTCTCTCTTTCACCTACCCATGAGTAAATATCGTCCAGCTTTATCACACCGTGCTGCAGCAGTAACGCGGTCACCTTGAACAGCGAGCTCGGTGTGTTAACGTCCGCAAAGTACCGATACTTGTAACCGAGCACCTCGCAGATAATGTTACCATCGTTGATGTACGACTGCAGCAGGGGGATGAAGATGCGATCCTGCTCCGGGCGCGCCTCGAACGACTCTAGGATGATATCTAGCACCCGGTTCGGATCGAGATTAAAGCAACCGATCAGCGATTTGATAATCTCCAATATGTCGGTCACCGTGATCGTTTCCTGATTGAATTCCTGATTCAGCTCCGTGATGAGCTTTGCGTAGCCCTCACTTTCCTCGCGGAATAGATTGAAACGACGTTGTTTGTAGCTGCAAAAACAATAAAGGAATTACAAATGACGGGTTACTTCAACCCCAGTGATGGCAGCATTTGATGCTTACTAGAGCTTCGTTTTCACTTTGATGAATCGTGTGTAAAAACTTCGATTCTTGATTGTCCCGACGTCCTGCAGTGTGTCGATTTCTAGTCGCTCTTTCAGCAGCTTCTCCGACACAAACCGTTCCGTTTCCTTCACGATGTAGCAGAACGTCGAGCGCTCTTCGCTCGGTGGCGCATCACCGGTGCTTGTGGCCGTTTCGGCGTCAAAGATACCGAACACATCCAGCAGAATCGATGGGATGTCGCTGTGTAGGCTCTGTAGGGAAGTAAAGAAATGAAAATGGATGAGAAGAGCAAGTTTAGCAAGGACATTTATTCAACTTACCGAAACTTCCCCCAGCATCTGTAGGACGCTATCCTTTTTCAGCTGGCCATGAATGCCACGCGAGATCAGCTCGTAGATCGCCCGGGAAATGCCGCTCTTGCGCTCGTTCTTCGCAAACAGCGGACTCTGCTGTGGGTCGTCCTTCACGATGGCTTTGCATTGTTTCAAGCTGGATGATGAACGCCGAAAGGGTTTCCGTCGGACGGAGGGATAAACAAAAACACCGAGAACATACACCTCGTTAGTAGTGGCGGAAGTAGGGGGTTCGCCGGGTGGGAAGGTTTGCCATCAAATGCGTTCCGTGTGCCGGTATAGTTGCGTGTTAAAAACGCTGAGGAAGCGATGCTTTATTTATGCCATATTTTCTTATCCCAATGCCTCCGCTGGAGAATTTCATCACTTTGACATTTCACATCACACACGCACAAGAAAGAAGGGAAGGCAAAGTCGACTCGGATGCGATGCCGCGGCATTCACAGCTTGTTGGAACTAATTGAGAACGATAACACCCGGCAGACACACAGCGCATACGGGAGGATATGGTGTAACGATTGAGGAAGGATATTTACAACTCTGATTTTCCGCTTCGTTCCCAGGATTTCCATATATCGGCGTTAAACATCTTCGCATCAAGCTTCGGCAAACAGCTCACTTTACTTCACTGATGTGACTAGTGTTGGCAGAATTGGGATTCGAAAGACTCGAAGATTCGATCCCATTTGAAGGATTCAAATCAGATTTGATTTATATGGGATTCGAAACAATTGTTATTTTATTTGAATAGTAATTTAATTTGATTTTAAACAATTTAAATCTGATTTGTTTGGTCGAGGTAAGCCGCGTTAGTCACGCCACGAGTGGTCTGTTTGTATGGTTTGGATTGGTGATTGATTTCAGTTGACTCGAATCGAAAGCCCTTCGCAATCCGTTCCCAAATGGGTCCGGATTGTTGACGCACGTGTCAAAACAAACGCGAAAACAAAACCGCGATTCCGCTGCCGGCTCGAATAATACAATACTTTTCACGAAAAATAACGCAAATTGTATAGACAATGGCCTCAGCACAAGTAGATCAAGTAAGCAATGCGAAAGGTGATCGCCCGCTGGGCAGGTGGTAGTAAAACCTATATTTTCCAAAATGTCTTTCTATCAGATGATGCGAACGCAAATCGATACGGCATGCACAACGGCAGAGGCATTCACAAAGCTGTACTATGAAAGTGTGGATAAAAAGCGGCATGTAAGTAGGAGAACGCATTTAAATGAAAAAACGTGCTTTATCCTGTGCCACATGTTTTGTTTTTCTTCCAGCAAATGGCACGATTGTACATGGATAATGGATTGCTGGTTTGGAACGGAAACGGTGCCAACGGGAAGGATGATATTCAAAAGTTTTTCCAGGAGCTTCCCCGTACCGAGCACACGCTGACGACCCTAGACGCCCAGCCCATCGTGGACGATGCCGTAGCGACACAGCTAACCTTTTTAATACAGGTTTCCGGAACCGTGCGGCTCAGCGGCGCTCCGATGAAACCGTTTCAGCAGACTTTCATGATCACAGCGCAGGGTGATAAGTGGAAGATCGTAAGCGATTGTTTTCGTTTGCAAGATGGTTTATTTTAACGCCCGTTTCGTTGTAACATTTTCGAACTTCTATTCCTATTGATACACGTTCAATACATTCAACAAGACGAAAGTCTCGGCTTATACATTACGGAAAAAGTATGCGTCTCGGATGATTATTTCCCTAATTAAAAATTATTCAGTTTTGGACTTTTTAGCTTCCGGTTCGTCCTCGCTGTTAAAGATCGGTTTTGGTTGTGTTTTCGCATACGCCGGCGCAATCCAGTACGGGTTTTCGGCCGCCTCTTTGGCGTACTTAAGGATGGCCTCACGGGGATCCTGATCGTCCTCCACGCGCTTGCTCAGTCCCAGGTTGCGAATGACATACGAAGAAAGTGTACCACCCGAGCTTGCCACTCGTCCACCCTGGCCGCTGGTAATTGGCAGATCGGGACGTTTCGACTTGACCGGATCCAACCGTTCCTTCTCCAGCTTCTTGCGTAGTGAACGAGTTTTCTCCTGCCGGAACAATGGCAACGCGTGGGGTGTGATGATTTGCGTTGTGCCGACAATTTCCGATTCCTTCTTCTTCCGGTGCGTTCGAATGACGCACTGCTTCGCACCGCGCATACTCCGCTTCTCGTCGTACAGACCCCGTATCACGCCGTTGCCGCAACCGATGAAAATTTGATTCAACTTCGGATGCCACAGCGTCCGGATGACGTGCGAGTCGGTGATCGGGAGTTTCGCCACCAGGTCGAACGTTTTCGTATCGTACACGTACAGGTTGGCCTGTTTGGCATCCTTCGGGAGGGATTCCCCGGTAAGGATCATCGTGTCGTCCGGACTGTAGCAACAGTCGGTCGTATCGTACCGGCTGTACAGTCCATCGAACACGTGCAGCGGTTTCTTGAACGCTCGCATGTCCCACAGCTTGAGCGTTTCGTCCATCGAGCGGGACGCCAGCTGGAAGCCGGAGTAAGAGAACAGTACCGCCGATATGTCCGAGCCCTTGGTGTGCGCATCGCGGATGCAGTGTGTCGTGTGGACGAACATTTTTCTCGTGTCCCAGGTCTGCAGTGAGCCATCGCTACAGCCGGCCGCGATCAGTGTCCCATCGCGGTTGTACGCACAGCTGGTCGGAATCGTCTTCAGACCACCCTGGGCTCGCGTTTTTATTACCGCCCGCTGTTCCTTCGTTTTCGCAAAGACCCACGTGCGCAGGGTGGAATCCATTCCGCTCGTCAGAAACTCTTCCCGCCGAACCGGACTCCAGCAGCCGCTCGTGAGCCCCGCGATGTGACCCTTCGTCTTCGACATGTCCGCGATGTACTGGTCGCCCTTGACACACTCCATCTTCTCGAATCCATCGCGGTCGAGCACTTTGGCCTGCGAGCTGCCCGAAACCACCAGCATCATGTCCCCGGAGAACGAGTAGTGCAGGTTACGGATGGGATGGTTCTCGCACGGTTGCAGCGAACGGAAGCTTTTCATCGATTTGTCCATGCCGGAAAAGTCCCAAAAGTTTACGTTGTAATCCATGGAACCGGATGCCAGCCGAACACCGGACGGGTCACTGGCAAGCGCAATGACGGCCTTGTTTCCGTGACGCATTTCTACCTCGTGCGAGTGTGGTAACTTGTTAATCGGTGCATCCTCGTCGAACTCATCACCATCGTCGTCTTCGTCATCGTCGTCCGAATCATCAGAGTCATTCTTTTCCCCCCTTTTCCTACGGCCAACTGCCGCCACCTCTCCCGATGCCGTTGGGATGGGTCCGATCATGTCACCGTCGTCATCGTCATCATCATCCTCCTCATCATTTCCGTCACCCTCAGTTTTGGCTAAACTCTTCTCATCGACCAGTGCCTTCGGGGCGTTCTGTTTCGCTTTCTGAATCATCTCGTTGATATCGAACTGTTTCGCCTGTTTCCGCCCAAAGCCGGATATACCCATCACCTCCTGCAGTTTACTGTTGTCCAAATCTTGCGCTATGCGGTCCACTGCATCCGGCTTCGCCGATTCAATCCGCCCGAACGAACCGAATCCGGACGTGCTATCCTCTGCAGCTTTAAT
>KE525299.1:568772-610805 GCA_000441895.2 Anopheles sinensis | reverse complement strand
AGATGTTTTTAAATTAATTTGAGGATTACTTTCAAGTAAAATCAACGAAATTAATTAACTGTTCAACAACCCAAAATTTATATGTTGAAAGCAATCAAAATTCAAGGAAAAAGGGTATGAAAATCGTTTAAAAAGTTAAATGGTAAAATTTTTACCACTTTTTTATGCGATTTTACTATTTAGAAAGTTTATACTCTTTTCAAAAGGGTATTACTTTGAAAACATTTAATAACCGTTTAAGATATCCGGCCCGCGTTTTAGATTTCTTTTTAATAATCTGGCCCTTTTAAGGAAATGTATGCCGACCCCTGCTCTAAAGGGTGGAGGACGAGGTTCACTGTTTTGATTTCCATTTAAATAGGCTTCCATATTCATTGCCACGCAATTCGATGGCAAAATATTTCATGCTTATCTTTGTGGTTTGGCTTCTGATTTTAGTTTTTTGAACAAACATAACCATATCGCTGATAACCGCAGGGTAGTAGAGTATGATGGCGCACGGTTAAAGGATATCTGACTCTGCTTAGATTCAGTGTTGGCTCATTGCTCTCTTAATTTCATGCTCAAAGTATTGAATACTGAAAGATCTGCTTCAAAACTCCGTAGAATACCATTCAAATGGAAATATTCGATGGTTTGTTCCACATCTCCAAAATATGTGTGACTTAATAATTATCTTCTAGAGTAATTCAATCCGCGGAAGTTACGAAAACAAAAGTGGAGAAAGCAAAATGATACGGTTGATTAACGTCTAAAAACACTTAAGCACACTCTTAATGTACCTATCTAATCCGGTCCCTGTGCGTGTTTGACCGTCCTGACGTGCTTCAATGCCAATTCCTCCCGGTAAAGTGTGAGCTTTCCCTACGCTTGTTCACTTTTTCACTTTTCCAGTCGTCTGCCAAATGATACTTTTCCTGTATTATCATAACGATATGGAACAGGTGCTGGTTCTTTTCTCTCACTCAGACTTTGTGAAGAAAATAAAGACATTACTTTTCCATTCGTGCTATTCTTTCCGATGTGCCCGTCTGCTAATGGGATGAGATTTGTAAAGCTTCTTATCATCATAATGAACTCCGAACACTGGTTCGGTATGAGGTTCTTATAAGGTTAGGTGGATTATCCTTTTGAGAGGCCGGGGAAACCCTCCTACCAGCAATGGGGAGGAGTTGGTGGCGTTTGGTGTCCGTGCCGCAAATTATTTGGAGAAAATGGACTTCCTTTATCAGCTGCTCCGGGACGGAACATTGGGATATAATTTATTGTCACAGCTAATGAAAACGAGCCATTAACATTTGCATTCCATAGGTGAAGAGGAAGCTTTAATGGAAAACTGAAGTAAATTCCTACTTTTTTTTGGCACGACATTAGTTTAACGGCTTATGCACATGATTTGTCTGAGTGATATTTATTAATGAAGAGTATTATAGCTTGTACAAGTTTCGAACAATAAGTTATGCTGCATTTGAAATTGTTATCATTCATAAATAGGAAAATTTATATTTTTCGATGCTACCAAATTTCCTCTGCCGGTTCTGGACGGTCTTGCTAGCTGACCGGAAACATAACCATTCGTCGGCTATTTTACTGCGCAATTCCTTTTTTTGACAGTCGTAAGTGGTCAAAGTTCGACAAGGCGCAAAAAAGCACAAAAAGTATTGCCAAACCGACATTCAATAACAGCAACATTCCATCGATGAAATCAGCTGTTGGAAATGTACGTTATTTGCAGTTCCCCTTTGCTCCGTCTCGGGGAAACTCACGTCAACAATAGGTGGCCGGCTTTTGCCAGACCTTGACAGAGATTCGTGCTCCTCCGGTCGGTTCGGAAAGCAAAACAAATTTTCCCATTGACCACCCAAACAACGCACGCCTAAAACTCGGGGGTTCCTTGCCGGGATGCATTTCATTGGGTTAGTTATGGATCGGGGTGCTTTTTTTTTGACTTGAAGCTTGACCTTGACATAGTGAAATACCAATACTTTAGTGCATCGAGGAATTTAATGTAACCGATACCATGTTTTTCATTCGATTGTAATAAACAGAACGATTGGGAGCAGTTAAAACTACTTTTTCGAATAATTTGGCGATTGTTTGTGGTAACAAAATGTGTTCAAAACACGCAACATGTTTTTCTTCATAACAATAAGTTTACAATCATAGCACATCCAGGATAAGGCATATCAGAAACGGTTGCGAAACATTGTATCCAACAGTGTGATCGTTCAATGGTTCCGCAGGTCGTCCCGCGTTTGTCCTTGATTATTAATCACACATCTTAAGTGCATGAGATATGCAAATGATCATCACACTCGGCAGGCAAAGCCGCCGGCCAACGATTTCACCTCATGGGTTTGGCCGATAGTGGTCAAAGTCAACCGGCGTCTCACGCAACTGGACCGGAAAAACCTTACCACGCCAACGATGAACGATTGAGCGAACGAAACCCTGAACGGCAACAGACGTATGTGTTCCGTCGCATGTGGAAAATGATACACAGGTGGTAGAAAATTCAACTGCTCGGAAGGCGTAGGTTAGCTAGCCTCGGCTCGCAAATATTACAACGCATGTAACCTTCGCCAAGCGGCTCGTCAAAGTACGGACGAATGTATTGGAATTCCCGAGGGGGGGCCAGAATATTGCGAGTGACCTTTTTGTTTGTCACATTGGGTCACCGTGGTTGAACGAATCGGTGGCGCACACAGTCGTAACATTTGAATTTTTATTGCACATCCCGATAGTCCTGGCATGCCCATGACCGTGTGTGGTCACCGGCAGTTTTCCGCTGAAGGATTTCCACCTGTATGTGATCAAAATGAATTTACTAAAAATGATATGTAATGTGTAAATTAAAGACATTCATATTTTTGAATGTATGACGTTTGAAGACGCAAGATTAACCACTCTATAAAGCGTTTGCTGATGTCTGGCAACCGGGGAGAAAACCGCAATGAATTTACAATTTTCACCTACTCTCGTTTTTAATTTTCACCTTCTTCACGCCTCTCGGTCGGCCACGGACTTCCTGCTGCGATTAACCGGGGTGGGCTCGTTCAACATTTAGCGCGGAAATACTTGTTGCCTCAGAAACCGGTAGTAGCCGCATTAGCGTCAGCATAAATTCCGTCTTGCCGGCATCCGACCCATTCCATCAATGAGCACCACACGTTCGCGTTTTCCTGTTTCAAATAGTTTCCACACACAAAAAAAAAGCGAACAACAAAACCCAACCATTGAAGAAATAAACGAGAGAGAGAGAAATATACAACCTTCCGGCTTTCTGGCCGGATCGTTCGAAAAGACGTACAGTAAAACGTATTGATTTTTGAATTTTATCGATTTGCGCCATGCGTTTGGAAGTTGGTCCCGTTTGGCTCGGGATAAACTGGCCACGGGAGCAACCCGTCCCGCCGAGAGAGTGAATGATGAAAAAAGTGTACTCTTTAATCGGAACGGCAGGAATCTTTAATTTGATGCCGCTTTCTAGGCTAAAGTTGACGTGAACTGTTGCTGGAGTTTAGGTTGATTTTACATAACAGAAAACGAATTTTACTCAACCTAAACTAATATTGAAACATTAACGTTAAACTGTGAGCTTGTCTTAGCTAACATTTAACTTCGTTCACAACATCGTTTTTCACGCCTGAATGCATCCAAGTTCAAACCAAAAATTACCGACTAAAATTATCGATTTTTCTCACCCGAGGTTTCCCAATCAGTTTTCAATCATAACATTTTTCCAATGGCTTTCCTTCTTCCGTACCCTATTGTTTGCATTTCAATCTGTAAATCGCTTCAAGATGAGTTGATACAACGAAAGTGAATCGAACCGAACTGGGTTTGGTTGGAAAAACAAGGCTGCATACTAAACCAGTGTTTGTAGAGTCCTCCGGATGAATTCCATCGATGGAAATCAACGTCGGAATCATCACTTATTTTGCCTCCACGTTTCCTCTGTTTGGTGGCGTGATTTCGAGCTACCCCGGTGGTAAACAGAATGAATGAAACAGTGATCCCAGTCAGTGTACTGTAGTATACTGCATCGTCTTTTACGGCGCTTAAAGTTAGTAAACACGAGATGGCAATAGAATGTGTACGAGTGAGACAGACGGCGTGTGAGACGGCTGAGAGCGACAGCACTAGTCACCACGAGTCGTTCGTGGGCGTTTACCAAACCAATCCGAATACTAACACAGCCAAATACGGCTGATTACTTATCGCGCAAGCGCGGGTTTTTGGTTATAGATGCGTTACGGAGCGTTACCGGTGGAGGATATTTATATCAGCCAGTTGGCGGTGCGGGTTTCTTTGCTTGTTTGTTCACCTTGTTACCGTTCTAGTCTGAGGAATTTCGGATTTGTGTAAATATTTGGATGCTGGTTTCTATTTGATGATTTGGTTCGCGTTATTTTAGGATCAGAAAATATTTTTCACTTTATCGTTAAAAAAAGGAAAAAAGGCAAGTTTGGTGCTGTCTTTTGATGTCCCATTGCGCTGTTTTAACTGCAATTTTATCTAACAAACAACAGCATCAACAAGATCAGTACTCACCAACACTGATCAAAACATTTTCAGAACAAAATTCTTTTACAGAGTCAACTCGTATCCCAACCATGGAGGTTGGCATTGGCTCTCCGGGAAGTGCAAAAATAAATAGGACGCTCCATGGACTTTCCCCATTGGACAGATGTATCTCATGTGCGAATGTGGGGAACATAAAAAGAAAACCTTTCCCTGCAAAAAAAATGACACAACCCACGGCAACAGAATCTAGTCTTATCTTTTGCCTGGGGTCTGCAAACCACATACCAGTACACCCCATTTTCATGTACTTTCACGGTTTCGAATCCATCGTGCTATATACTGTGCAGCATCTCGCAGGTTCAGAACAGCCAGATATATTTGTATTAGTTTTACATAGGTATCCACTCGGATTTTGCTATGTAATAAAGGTTTTTCTCTTTCTTCCTGCCCAAGAGATACGAGGTTCTTGGAATGGATACTTAGCAAATGCGATGATGTTACAATATATCATGTAGCTTTTTCTTGCTTCCATTTACCGGCTGCAACATGGATCTGCGATGCTGAGTGTCATTGGTATATGACACACACATCGAGAAAATCTGTATGAATCCGGATAAAACCATGCTGAATCTGTTCCTGACAGACCGACATGACATATGATGGTTTTCTCTGGCAGGATGTGAGTTTTCTTGGTTGGATGTTGATTCAAAGAGAATAATATTTATATGTAGCATGATCTTCTCATAATGATTTGCAGAATATTAATTGCCAATGTGTGATGCCCAGAAATACACGCGTTTTAGAATGCAAAATAAAACATCAATCGCCCACGTTCGATTCCCGAAAGTCAAGCCCCACGCACTTCGGTTTCGGATTTCGTCACCTGACCGGCATTTGTGCGCCTATTAATAATTCCAAAGCACCGTTTATCGATCAAGGTCGAAATTAATAGCGGTCTTTTTGCGTCGTCGAGGTACGGCGGGGAAAACCTAGCCGGTGGTTGTTTCGTGGGCAACTTTCACACCCACAACGAGATCCGGTGCCAGAGTTCACTTTTCGTCAGCAAAGTGGTATGCAAAAAGTTCCCAAATACTCCGGGTGGGGAGGAAATAAGAAAAATCCAAAGCAAGGTATCGAAATCGGCGAACAAACAGAACCCATACAAACGCCCGCCAAGTCTGGTGCGATCGGAAGCGAGAAGCTGTGTAATAAACAAAAATCAATTGAAGAAAGAGCTGCTGCCCACACACCCGCAATGCTTGACTTTCGCGGTTGAGAAAATGGAGGCGTAAAGGGAGTTTTTTGTTCCTGTAGATGTGTTGTTCATTTTTCACGAAGGGCGAATGGGGTATGTGGGTTGTTCAGGTCGGTCACTTGATACGTGACGGAAAGACGGCCGGAAATTCAACGGCCACTGATCGTGCGCACCCAGATGTACCGTGGAGTGCAATGATTCATTCCGAAGCGCTCAAGGGCATCACCTGAAACCTCGTCAAAGATTTGCCCTTCGTCAGTCAGCTGGTGGAGTGGTGGATGTAAAAAAATAATTGTCAGTGTCTCTATTGATCAATTCAAATTTATTTGAAATTTCGAAGAATTTATTCGGGCTTCCGAGTTGTGTACTTAATTCTGTAGCTTGTCATCAGAGTGCTGAATTGAATAATAAGTGATAAAACATTGAAGTTTTCAATTGAAAAATGTTTGATTGGAAGGACGACGATAAAATATTTGAATTTGAAAATTATTAATTCGTCTGACTTGCCTGACGTTGGTTTGCGGTTGGTTGACAAATAATTTATTAATTTAATGGAAAAACTTATTCTCACCCCGTCCCCCCGTCTGTGTCAATTTTCCGTAGCACTTTTATCATTTCGTTAATTATTGAAAAAGAGCAACGATTAATTGTACATTCTCTCATCCATGGCGATAAAGCAGAAAAGTCTCGAACCACCGTGCGCTCGAGTTGCCCATTATTCATCGGGTAACTGCACCGGTGGACAATTATTTAAACTATCGTGAAATGTGGGCGCAATATTTTAATCAGTTTACCTTACCACCGAACCGTTTGTGAGCATCCTCGTCCAAATAGTCCGCAACCGCAACAAATTGCGTGCTTTTCGGATGGGGTCTCGATCATTTTAACGATTTATATTCAACAAAAACAAAGAAAAAATTAAACCCAGAACGAACGGCAACTATAGAAAGTTGACTGCTCATTTGCCTTATTTGTCCATGCATGCAATATGTATATATTGTTGCGGCGTAATGGAGTGGCAGTTGTTGTTGTTTTTTTTCAATTCTGTGGACACATTGAGGATAATCGTCCACCCGTGAGCCCCGTTCTGGCGTCAGCTCATTAAAGCGGTACCGGTCATTTTCCACGCTGGACGATCACGGAGCAGAAAGTTTGTTTTCCACCATTTCGGTGCCTTTTCGGTCTGCTCCTATATCCGTGTGCCCATCTTGCCGAAATCGCAGAGTGCAACATTTTTGTCATGCTCCATCATCGGCGTTGGAAGCTACGGTTGGTTTATGATGCTTTATGTTAATTTTGCTTTCTCCCGCTTTCCCGAGGACTTTATCCTCACGAGGCGGGTGCGATTTTTCGAGTTCCTTGCATTCCGGGGGAGGGGGTGTACCGAGCAACAGTAAATGAACGAGCGAAATTCTTTCGCTCCGACTCCCAACCCGGCTGCCCATAAATGCCAAATTATGTTGCTTCATGAAATCGTGACGGTCGGAAATCTGATTTTACTTCCAACTTCAACATTTTCGGCCAGAAATATTTGGTTGGTTCCAAGAACATCTACTTGCAGAGGGAATGGAAGAGAAAGTGCCACAAGGGCAGAAGAGTAAGTGAGTCGAAATGTGAAAGTAAGTAAAGCTAAATTTGTGACAAATATTTTATCGGAGCGAAGAATATCTACGATAGCAGGAGGACGAACACTCTAGGGTCGAGGGCCGTCGTGGTGTTGAAGGAACTCATTTTCATTTGCAACGTGCAAGCAAAAAAAAGGGGGCAAAGGGGGTCCACCCTCTCCCCTGGGGGACATCGGGCGAAATCTTGATTTTCACGACTCGCAAACGATCGTCAGGTATTTAAGGCTAACTTTTCATTACGCTTTATGGGTACCTGGGAAGGTCCGAACGGGTCTTTCATCTCTTTCCTTCTTTTTATTTCTTCGGCATCGGCTAGCAAGCATGGAAGGAAGGATAGCGGGCTATTTTCGTGTCACGTTCCGTGCGTCCGTTGTTCGTGTCGGGTGCTTTCACTTTTAAGCCATATACATATTTTTTATTCCTTTCCCTGGTCGACGCGATGGTGATTCGATTGAGTGGGGTTTTCGTCGAATTGAGTCACCTCAGCGCTTGCAGCGAGGGTAGAAGGTTTCACCTTGAGCGCACCGTGCACGGCATAACCGGTTGCTTATTTGTTTTCCACCGTCGGATGGTTAAATCTGGATCATTAAAGCGATGATGATGTGACTGGTCAGATTGTGGGGTAGAATGGAATGTCGTTGGGTGACTGGTGGGGGAAAAAGAGGTTTCTTTGGGTCTAAGGAGAAAGTAATCTATAGAAATGTCATCCATTATCGGGAGCAGTGGATGCTAATAAAATTCGAGCCACCGGAATGGAGCTTTGGTGGAAGGATATGATTAAGCGACTTGATTGAAATGGAGATATTAGAAGTAGAAAGGGCTTAGGTAACATAATAAAACCAATACGAAGATCGCTTGAGAAGATGGTTAGTTTGGCTTTTTAGTAAAATAATAAACAATATGTAAGATAGTTTAATGAGTCAAATTGTTTGCATCATCACTAAACAACCAGGCGCCTCCATTAGAGAAGAAAAATATTTTTATTCGAAAACTCGGAATGGAGTAATCATAACAATGTATTCGCAAGCTTTTTTCCTGTAATGTAACAAATAATGAAAGGTCACCTTTCAAAATGCAACCTGCTTGACGGAAAGAATTTGAGAAAAGTCGTGAAATTGTTTCATCACAACTTCAAAAATAGATGGACACGGGCTCAACGTTGGACGTAACGCGAATTTTATTTCCGCTCCCGAATACCAGCTCTTCCAACACGTAACTATTTTACTACGGCTCGTGTCGTGTGAATATGATGGTGCGGAACGATGGCGTGAATGTGTCGGAACTTTTCGCGCCTGTGTGTTGGCCCTTTGGTTGGAGGATTACGGATAACCGCGAGTTTTCGGTGCGACAGAAAGAGAACCACCGGACGGTGGCAAACAAATAGCATAGAAGAGAAATGCATCCACACAAAAAACCAAATCCTCAACCCAACAAGTGTACTACAATCACGGGAAACTATCTCGCCGTCGTGTTGTCCCGCTTGTGCAATGAATCCGACGCGTTCTGCCCGCAATATGGAACCGGAAATATTTGGTCATCGGAATGGAATAAGGAACGGGACGGTGAGTAAGTGAAACGGACACAAAGTGTCTCGTAGGATTAAATTCGGTAGGGGTGAAGCTTTTTATTATCCTTTTTTAAACAGAAGCTCAACAATTACTATCGTTTCTTGATAATTTCATTTTTGAAAATATTTGTAATTATCAAATGATCTGGATCTTAAAACATGTTTTTACTAGCATTTCTAGTTGATCAAAATAAAAATGCTACAATAGTGTGTGTTTGTGTTTAGTTCCTTGAAACAATTTAAATATTAAAAGAAACAATTGATTGAAAAGGATATCACATTATTGTGATTTAAAGTAGTAAGTAAAATATTTTGAAATGATCGTCACCTCAAACAATAGTATTTCTCATTAGAACTGTTTTTTCTCCTCTTACCCTCGCAAATTGCCATATTTCTCGTCGGGTGTTGAAACAGGACAACACGATCCGACGATTCCAAACCCCCCACGGGGGTGCTTAATTGCGTGGCGCTTCAAACGAACGGGGTGCTGAGAGGGGTTTTAGGAAATAAAAAACTGCCATCCATTCGCGTGAGATAGAGAGCTAAAATGACGATAGTTTCGGGCGCGCTAGAGCTGCTTTGGGGATGAAATAAGAAAGAAGAAAAAATCCAAACATATTCTCAGCGCCCGAGTGCCATTGAAGTAAGATAGCAAGTGTAGAGAAAGCCGACGATAGAAAGTAGAATAAAACTATGGGGATAAAAAACAAAAAACGCTTGATTTCCTTTTTTCACTTGCCATGCTTCCTCGGCGTTCACTAATGGCGCCAGTTTTTGCTATCGTGGTCGGTTCCTCGGTAGCCGACAACGACGAGCGCGGTTGTAATGAGCAAGTGTGTTGTGAGTGCGAGCGAGCAAGTGAGGGAATCATCAACCATCATCTTTGCCATAGTGTGGTGCGGTTAGCTCCCATGGGGTGTCCTCTCAACCCCCAACCAAATGCTTGTCTTTCGCCCGGATCGATCTCGCCCCTAGCCGTCAGTGAAATGAGCAACGCGCGCGTTCGCCGAGCGAGGAATATTTGTTGCTGATTTTAATTTCTGTTGTGTTTTTTGCTCGGCCCGTTGTTTCTGTTGGCACCGCACTACTGTTGCGGCGACGGCTGGCCCGCTTATTTGCTCCACTATCGGCACGCTCCCGACACAGACACACCCGGGTACGGGCCGTAGAATCGCGATGGAGACGACGGTGGCCACGACGACAACAACTACGGCGAGCGGGGGGAGGCCATAGCGGTGGTGCCGCGCAACGCAACGCTCGGGACGCGTTCTGTTCTCGTGTGTGAGACGTTGTCCCGCGGTTGCTGGTCCGTCAGTCAGTCAGTCTGTGTGGCGAATCTCCAACGGGCGAATCGGTTCCGTGTGGCGCGATCAGTCGCTTGTCAGTGGTAGCCCCGGCTAGGTCCGGCTGAGGTCGTGAGGTTCGGTCTCGAGTTGCATTTCCCGACCGCCGTCCAGGGTGGAGGGTGGCATTTCGCGTAGTTTTTCCACTCCGTGTTTGCGCACGTGGTGTGTTGGCCACGCGTGGTGAAGTGTCTCCAGCCGTTGCCGGTACCACAACGTGCAGTCACTTCTCTTCGTCTCTCGTGTCGCTTACTTTTCGGAAAATAATCCATGCTCAGGGTCTCACAGATGGAGCAGTAGAACACAGAAGCAGCTGATCCGTACGAGGACAAGGTTTTGCTGAATCGTTCGCGATATTTTTGAGTTTGACGTTCGTTCGTCTGAGAGCGTTGTTGTTTGCGCGAGATTTTGCGAAAGATATGTTGCGTGTGGAAATGGAGTGTGGTTTGAAGTTTCGGAAAATGTAGGTTTATGACTACAAACACTGGTGCTGTGCAGAGTGTATGAATGTGTGACCTATACAATTCTAAGAAAATATACACTATTTTCAAACTGTTCAGAGCAAAAATGATCTTTGGGGGAAAAAGTATTTAAAAGTGATTGGGAAGTAATTCATTCTCATATAAGTAACATTTGATGTTCACAAGCAAAACAGCAAAATATATTTAATTTGACAAAGCTTTTCCCAATATTTGTTGACGTGTTTCATACGAAGTGACTCCTCAACATTGATAATAAGCTTTCAATTTATTAATTTTTATAATATGTTGCAATATCGTCTCATATCGCGATATTTTTTATCAATTTTTAGATTGATTACGGAACATGAAAAGTGACTGAATACGTGTTGCTAATAGTGCGAATTTGATATTTGAAATTTATCCAAACGAAACCAAACGCTGAAGAGGCAAAAGCAAAACAACGAATTGCTTTAAGAAAAACAACACTTCTTCGCTTCACGAGAAGCAGCTTCAGGATGCGGTCTAAGCCGATCGCCCGACGAATTGCAGGTACGTGAGCATGGAGCGAAATGTTCCGAGACTTTTTTTATACATTCGATTATCGTGTTCGATACCCCTGGCAAACACAGGTTGCTTTGTTAAGCCTATTAAAGGCAACGCTGGGAGGTTGATAAGAAATTTTCATCTTCGTTGGACGCTTGGAGACGACGAACGATCCTTTGTGGGAATGGGTACTGACTCAGAATTTTAAAGCATTGTTTTTGTGAAATAGTCCGATGATATTAATTAAAAAAATGCTTGGTTTTTGAGTAAAAACAGCGGATTTTTGATAGACTCAACACCCACATTACTCACACTTGTAGTGGCCAAAAAGCAAAGCCATGCGTCATCACCGGTGGTCCTTTCCTTCGATCGATTTTTCGACGCCCAGTCCGAGGAAGTGGACACTGTGTCTTGCACAGTGGCGAAAGCGCCGAAGCCCGAAAGCCAAAACACACGACACGAACACCGGATGCGGACAGTCGATTAAGAGTGTCCTGCCGCATGCCATCTGCATGTGCCAAATGACCAACCGCAGCAAAATCACAAAGCAAAAAGTAGGGGGAGAAAACCACGTTGACGTGGGGGGAGGGAAAAGGAGCAGAAAAGAGCAAATGTTGGTGACCCGTTGTCATATCACTGACGACCTGGGAGGGCGAGGGTTGAGTGTCCCAAATGACAGTCGGTGTCGCGGACGGTCGAGGCAGTAGCAGTATATCCTGCGACGTCTCTCTGCGACAACCAAGAAAGCTGGCCAATCGTGTACGACTCTACTGGCTCGTTGCTAACTCGGGCCCCTAGTGATGGTAATGGATGTGACACAGAAAAAAGGACATTCGCATAGCAGTTAAATCGTTTAACCCCCCGCCAGTACCGGGTGGGGAGGAACGTCCGGCACCGAGGGTGACGATGACGCAAAGACGATGATCCTCCGCTCCGTGTCTTGCGGTTTGGATCCTTCCTTCGGTCCGATGATAAGAAGCCTGCGGTTTATGAAGAGGTAGGGAGGCGGGGTTTGGGACGAGAGTGAGAAAGAATCAGTGCGGTAATGGACACATCTGCAGGAGGGCTGAGGTAGTAAAGATCCCATTTCGAGATAATAATTGACAAGTGAAATAAGTTAATATTCTTGCATGCCATCGGCGTGGAAAGACGTCCGTGGGGAACCTCGCAGGACATGACATGCAATCGTATCACCGTTGCTCACGCGCACCACTCGGTAGGAGGGTTCCTTCGGGGCCCCGATCCAGGCAGGGGTTCCCCGGTTGCTGGCAGATAAAAAAGGGACATAAACTGGAGAGCAGGTTCGCCTTCGCCACGGCCACGTAGTGGGTGACCGGAAATGGTGGTGGATGGCGTTGCGGGAGGAAAGACGACCGCTTCCGGTGGTTCGGTGGAAGTGAGTCCCGAAGCAAGGCTAGGGTCCGTATGTGGAGCGTCATCAAGTTATGGCTCCCTGTCATATTTCTTTTCGTTTCACTCGCAATCACTCGGAGTTCGGGTCAGCCATATTGGCGTGTCCAGGAGGGCAAGGATAAGGATCCTAGCGCCGTCACTCTCCCTGGTTTCCTTTCACCTTCGAGACGTCTTATGTTCGGGGTGGACACGACAACAAGTTTTCTTTCCCATGTTTTTGCCCTTCTCCTTTTCTGCTTCTTTAATGGATACGATAAATATTTTTACGTACTTATATTGTTTTATGGCTTTGCGGGACTAACCTGGCTCATGAGGTATGGGAATGAACGTCTAGAGATGAGGATATTTTACTGTAGGTCGAATATATTGGATAGTTTTCAATTTCATAAAATTATTGCAAATGAAACTTAATTAATTCGAAAACGATACCGAATTATTTTTATAATTTCAGAAAAGTCTATTTTATCTAAAAGTCCTTAACTTCTTTGCAGTTTTGCCCTAGCCTGGCTCATTTTTTCTACTTTCGCGGCGTTGATTTTGAGTTTACCCTTCGAAAAATGCTCTTATGTGTTTGTACATTTTTATTAATTTATTTCACACTAATGGATGGAATTTGACCACATTTAAATCACAAATAACATATATGGTAGAACAAAATTACTTGGATAGTTGCTTAGAAACTAACCATCATGTAATCAATAAAATCTGTTCTGTTTTAGACTATAAGCTATACACAAATGTAAAAACACAGTATGACAATTTATTGATCCATTTTCAGGACTTGGCAAGACAGTGAAGGGGTTAACTTTAAATCTAACGTCAAATTCCGCTACTCTTCACTATTAGTAGATCCTTCTACTATAGTAAATTGATGAGAACAAGTGCTAAGGCTATCAAGCAAGGCGCCATAGTTAATGATGGGGGTTTGTCTTTGTGGTTCTTCCCTTCCAATTGGTCCACCGGTAGGAGCCCATCGTTTGGCTAAGAATTGTCCTCCGGTTCCCTTCTCCGCCAGTTTGGGCGTGGTAATAAATGATGGTCGACTCAAATGACTAACCCGACGAGCCAACTAAAGTGGACAGTGGAGTAA
This sequence comes from Anopheles sinensis, assembly GCA_000441895.2. Lineage (NCBI taxonomy): Eukaryota > Metazoa > Arthropoda > Insecta > Diptera > Culicidae > Anopheles > Anopheles sinensis. Next base: position 596,981 of record KE525299.1, on the reverse strand, counting down.
ATTTTTACGACCCAATGAGCTCCCCACATACCGATCAAGCCCGGGTAGGACTCCAGGCCCTAAAGGAAGGATATTATCATGGATGGAGAAGTTACTGTTATTACCGACGCCGGTGTTCTGCGGAAGAATACGGATTGGATTCTCCTGCCGTTGGGTTGAATGTAGGGTTGCTTGTCCGCTTCTTGTTTTGGTGGTGTTCGTCATTTGACCTAAGACCCCTGAGCCGAGGTTTGTGGAAATTCTTTTGAGAAGCGAAGACAAAGACAGTGCCATTAATAAACGGTCGTATGGCGGGCATTAGAAGCATTCATTTGACGCCAACACAGTTTGAAGGTTATTTATTTTATGGTAAGGAGCAAGGAGGGGTAACAATGTCCAACCTCCTGCTCCTTATCCGTGAGCCTGATGGGAGATAATAAAAGCACGAAAGGAAGCCAGGTATGATAGTTCAAGCACTCGCAAGCTGGACAGTCGGTAGGCTCATGTTACTCCGAATGTGCCCGTAAGCACTATTTTATGGTAAATAGTGACCGTCCGTGCCCCCCTCACATTCCCTCTAGATTCATGCGTCCCTCCCAAAGGACAACCAATAGAAGTCAATTGTTTTAATTTATCATTCGCTCCCCTGTCCGGTTTCGAAGTTTCTTGTCAACTAGCGACCGTCATCACCCCACCCAGCTTACCATCACTCACCGGACCCCACGAGACACAAGGACCCTATCATAAACGGGAAGTAGCTGTACCCGAATGTCCATCGGAGGTCTCTTTGTGTCATAAAATTTATGATTACATAAAACGATCGCGTTGTGAAGCGTGGCGAAAGGGTCTTTGGGGGAAGAGAGGGAGAAAAGAGGGCCTGTGCTGAACATGAGTTAATTTTTTTCTTTGTCCACCTCCCCCTCCTCCCGTTGTCAAGCCACGTCAAGTGCATGACGCCGATGTTGGGTGTAAATGTTGGTAGCTTTTATGATGATGGCCTCTGATCTAGGAAAACCCCCAACCGAGGCATGGAAGGAAGCAGAGGCCGAGGGGCTTAAATCAGGACACGAGCCACTAGAGTGGACTGCGGATAGTGCCGTCAACTGTCACACGATGTTCACCAACACCATCGAACACGAACGTCTAAGAACGGTAAACCCCCTGGTAGTCATTTTATCCTTCCTTCGGACATGATTCGAGTGTCCTTTTACTGCCTTTTATAGCCATTGCTATTGCTGCTCCCGGTGTTGCGTAGAAAAGGAGTCCTGCCGACGGGCACCCACCCACCACTCCAACCTCTGACCATCCTTGCAGGGCGGACACATCAATCTTAACGGCCCGGGAGGGTTCGTGCACGAGCGCACGGATTTGCTTCGTCCGCAACCGGGCGGCACGCAAGGTTTTTTCCGAGAGGAGACACAGGAGGAGAGGATCCCGTGGAGGTCAGATAGGGTCGGACCTTCCCCTTAACGGTTCCCTACCCCACGCCCGATGCGGTCCACTTGGCGGCGCGAACGCCCCCCTTGTCAGGAGGGCGAGCATTAATTGGGAAAAAGGGAGATGCCCGGGTGCAGATAAAAACTTTATTTATGACTTTGATTACACGATATTGAAATGTAGCGAGTTTATGTTGCCGTGGTTTGACTTTCTAATTCCGACCATTAGGGGTCCGAAAGGGGGATCGCAAGTAGCCGTGCGTCTCGGTGCGTGCCCCCTTTTCCTCGCTTTCGCAGCATTAAGCTGCTCCGAACGCTTTTTGACGCATTGCTTGCTCGAGCCGCGTGGAGGATCAGCCTGTCACTTTGACAGAGGCAATACTAACCGATCGGACGCTTCCGATGAGTGAACGCTCTTTGGCGAGAATTTTCGCCATAAATTGTGGGAAGTCGCAATAGTTCGACCCTGACTCAAGGAGAAATATTTTTAGCATAAGCGTATTTGTAGAGCAATTTGTATCGAAAATAATCAACTTTCCGTGTGCTCCAAATTGGATTCATTGAAAACATACTCACACAAAATGGAACACCTCTAAATATTTACCCGTATGTTCTCTTTCGGTGAGCTGAATCTGAGGTGTAGGAAGAACCGAGTATTTTTGGTTGAATCGGCAATTGTTTTGATTTAAAGAGAACTCGTGACACATGTTGTACACTCCATTTTCTAGGTATTCACTATTTCACCCACATCCTACCGGAGCCAACCGGTCCACCGATACGATGATGCCAAAATACGTGAGCGATGATGCACAAAAATTAATATTGGTGTTGGAATCGCGTGACTATGTCATGTGTTGCTTGCATTGACTGGTGCAGCTGTAATTATTTTTAGCTTCTCCCATTCGAGCCGCGTTGGTGGAAAATAATACGAAGACGGTGCGGGTGCTGTATGTATGTAATGTTTCTTTTTTGGCTAGCAAGTGGTTAAGGGTGATTTTTTTTCACCCCAAGATGAAACGCTTTCGGAGGGTTTTTGTTCACAAAAGAAGATAAATAATCATGCGGTAACATTAACCTTTCATCTCGGTGACTTTGACCTAGTTTTGATTGGCTGTGAAATTATTCGGTCAAAATGCTCCTTTGAACCGTAAAACACAATCTTAAATAAGTATTTCTGAGGGAATTTAATCTCCTTATAACATCAGCAAACAAAATATACTTTAATCTTCGCAATCATAAGGAGGAATTAGTTGGTGATTTACATTATACGATAGCAAACCTTTCAATACAACAACTGCGGCCCCGTTTTCGCACAGTAAATCCCTGCTTCGAGTTACAGGAAGGAAAACTTTTCTGCAAGCCACATGCAAGAGTGGACCGTTAAAAACGGAAATGACCACCGCCAAACATTTAGCACCCATGAAACGGTACCGGGGCGCATTTAAATGGTTGCCCATTCTGCCCAGCCCAAGGCGAAATGGTAGGGAAACTTCTGGCAACACTTTCCTTGTTCCGGTGTAGGAAAAAGTGTTGAAATTCACGATGGCAATACCGTTGTGGGTGTAGAAATATCCCTCAGCTTCAGCTTTTTTTTCAGTTTGCTGCAGCTTTTTTAATTTAAATTTCATATCGTTTCATTCTTTCCACAGCAGCACAGTTTATTGCTTTTTTCGCTCACTTTAAGCTTTCCCCCTCGAGTACAATGACTAACGCGAGCAGTTTTCTTCACAATGGTTAGCCTTTAATGTAATTATGAATATTTATTTCTAGTTGGAAACTTTTTGCGAAAAATCCCTCGACCGGGATGCTGGGAAAGAAACATGGGAACAATTACATGCGGGTCACTTCACCCGTTCCGTCTTATTTATCTCTGTTCGACCCGAAGGGCAATGCATTTTAATTGCAATAGTTTTCTTAGTTGCATTTGCAAACTTTGTCCCGTAAATAGTGGGCCACATTTTGGAGTAACGTTTTACCCACTTTGTAGCTAATTAGTAGTGGTGAACTTTTATGATTGAAATAAAGCTCTAAAATGGGTGAGTCTCAAAAAAAAAGAAGCTTTAATCTCGTCTATTAAAATCTAACCAAAATGTGTATTGTCATGAGTTCGTTTAGATTAGGTTATATGACAAATAATTTTAGAATATAAATGTTAAATGTTTTGAATATTTGTTTTGCCATGGTGTTGTACCAAGATTTTATTTACATTTTGGGAAGGTTTTCCAGCGAAGACCTTTTTACGGAAATGAAAAGGATGAAAAGTGCCCCGGTTTAATTACACAGTCCGACATGCGCATGTTTTAAAATGATGAAAAACTAAAAAGAAAAAACCAATAACCATTGCATGTCATCATCATTATCATGCATGCATGCACGAACGAATGCATCTTGTTCGTGGAACGCGCCGTGTCCGAAGAAGGAGTTGCCTGCGCTTGATTCGTGGAAAATTGCTTATGGAAATCATAGTTCCATCGGGAAACCCTACCGACCGAGTGCAGTTAGCTCCTGAGTGCAGTGTTGGTGCATTAAGAAAAATCAATAGACATTTGGTTGGCTCCCGACAGAGACGGCGACCAACCGGACGGCTTGTGCTGGATGGGCGTTCTTGTTTGCGCACACGACAAGACACGACGCAGACCTCTGTCTACCCTTTTTCCACCGATCGCCGGTTGATGTGTTCAGTTGTGTCAGAATTTTTCTTTCGTTTATGCATATTTCTCATATGCATAATGCGCAGGATAGGCGGGAGTTCATGCCTGCTTGGGGGGGAGAGGAAAGGGGTGTTCGTTGGTCATCAGCAAGGTACTCGTGTGCACGAAATGATACACCCTGCAGAGCCCCTTCCGCCCGTTTCATAAGTTGTTAACTATTTCCAAGCCACTCACGGGACATTGTTCACGTTGAAACGGAAGGTTTAGTGGAACAAAAGAAAGATTACGTGCGTTGTCGCTTTGGAATATTAAAAAAAACATCATACATATCCTTCAGGACCTCGGCCATCCCACCCTCGGGGGTCTATTATTACCATGAGGTCATTTGTAAACTTCCCAGGAAGGAAGTAGGAGACCTGCAGTAGTCCATCTTATCTTCACGACTGAAACCGATTGCCCCGCGGCTTCCACTACCGCCACGGATGTTAACGGTACTACCGACTTCCTTAATTCTTATTATCATCGTCACGCTTTTCCTTCGTAGCGGCCAAAGAAAAAGGATTGTTTTTAACGACGGAAAAGGATGGTTTGGAAGAAGAGTAAATTATGCTTGCAGTGGCGTGCTAGACGAGTAGACCATTGCACCTTGTCGCGATCAGTTCATTACTATCATCATTAAAATCATCAACATTATCATCACACACACAAACACATTATCATCAACCCGGTCGCTGCATTCGTGTTCGTATGCATTTACACGCTTACCTGAATTCGCTCGCTTAAGAGCTTGCCGATCCTCTTGAAGCGGATGGAGAGGATTGTGTGTATTCATTAAAATTCTCAAAATCATCATAATCATTAAAATAAATTGTTTTCGTCATACGGGAAGATTTTCCTCTTCTTTGCTGCAATAAGGATGAACACTAATGTACGTTTTTATTGCTCATGAAGCGTATTGTGAACTTGTAATCATGGGTTAACCGAAGTACATCGAGTGAAAATTATTAAAACTTTTCATTATTGGAAATAAGGTTTAGAAGTCAGGTATTGAGATTTATTAGAAGAAAGAATGAATGAAATTTTATACTCAGGCTAGTAAATTTTTGTCCTATTGCTAACAATTTTCCATATTGTAATGGCTAGAAGTGGCTTGTGGTTTGCAATGGTTTGATATACGCACTTTTATGAAGCATAAAAAATTGAATTATACATTCTTCTGCTCAATCCAATAGTTTACATCCAAACATATATGTTTATTGGGTAACACAAAAAGTGAACAATCCATGTTACTGTGAACGAAGTTCTTCACGATACCATAGAAGTTGAAGAATCAATCGTGTTTACCCTGACGGGTCTTTGGAAGAAAAGACGTGGAGTGGTGTTTAAATTGGATTGCAAGTATTCCCGGCTAGGCAACTATAAGACGGAACGAAAGAATTCGTGACTCTCACGAATCAAACACAGAAAATGGCTGTCGTTTGATATTCTACCAGTTCCGTTGGAGTGCTTGCGTCGCCATTTTCATAATTCTTCAGCTCGTTGGGCTTCAGATTCTGTGCGCTGTTAGCCAAGAAGTGGCCCTGAGTTGAGGAGGGCCTGAAGAGGTTCACCTTCGATACCCCTTTATTTGGCCTGCGCTACTCCTGGGAGTTTCCCATCCCTGGGAATAGCGGGATTCAAAATTGTCGGTCGGCCAATTTTGCGTACCAAGAAGCACAAGAGGATAGATCTGTTCGGTTTCTTTATGTCGTGCACGATGCTTTGAACATTCCGATCCAAAGAATGCCTCGGAGCTGAAAAGTCATTCAAGTGAGAGGGCTGCTCTTGAGATATGCATATGCGGATAAAATGTTTTCTCGTCGTTGTCGTTTTTCCCGGCGCCAGACAACCAGCTGGAGAAGGTTTATTTGAGATAGATTTGCTTATGCGGACTTTCCTTAAAAACTGCCGTTAGATAGTGTAATCACCGGAGAAATCCCATACGATGAAGTCTGAACAGATGGTGTGCTTTATTCGGTTTTTGTTACAAAAAAAATTATTGGAAAATCCCCGAGTCTACCGCTCGAGGAACATGCTGCCTTATCTTAGTTGTACCAAAGGCGAATTTGTGTCAGGATTAATTTAGTACCACTTTTGTGTTCCGCTGCAAATGATACCAAGTAAAAGATTAAATTAAGCTAGGAATAAATAAATAGATATGTTAACAAACCTCTCGGACATTTTGCGAGGAAAATTCCAACATTATAACTCATTGAATTTTTGTAATTTTATTTCTTGTCGAAAGTTCGGCTCCAATGAAATATTGATCCTTAATAAAACGTCGGATGCAAATGCTGAACGGTTCCATAAAACAATGCAAATGAAAGAAAATGGGAAGAGATATTTCGTTGGCATTACTTCGAAAAGTGCTGCGATTCGTATTGTTTCCCTCCCTGCATTTTAGAGCGGGACGTGTTTTAAGCGGAAATGATTTTTTTTGCTTAACAAGAGCATTGAAATGTTGGTTGGAATAAAATAGAGTTGGAGGAAAAAAAGAAGAAGCAGCTGTTGCACCGTACAAATGATAGCCGTTCCCTACCGGTTTTAATTGGAGTGTGGGAAGGGAAAATTTTAAAAATTAGTTCTGAATTGTGCATTCTCAGTGAGCAAATCCCATAACTTTCCCCGGTTCAGTCAAACTTCGTCCAAGTGTAAGTGCTTCTGGTAGCGCTCCGTTTTCGTTCTGTAGCTCTCTTTCACTTCAACTCCCGTTCAGTCGAGGGTGGGCAATAATTATCAATTTTAATTATCAAAAGATTTTCACACACATAATTTTCGCTCCCTCCTCCCGGTGCCGCCTGTCGATGCTACGTAGTCCTGCGTGGCTAGCGTGGCTCGGAAAAGCCAATTCCGAGAGCAGTACCTTCGCGTCGTCATACCGAGGGTTTCCTTCGAACCCGGAAAATCGTTTTTGCGAGACCCATAAAGATATGACAAGTGAAGGAAATAAACGTTTTTCCTCGCTGTTGAGAAGAACAACGCTTCAACCCCCGTATCGACGGAAGGTTGGCCTGGCCGGGTGGTGCTTTTTGCTCGCAAAAGAATGCCGTTTTCCTTCCGTGACACGGTACGCTTTCGGTTTCGGGTGAAGAAACTACGGGCGGGTTTTTCCGGTGTCCTTAAACGAGAACCCCCCCCCGTTTGGGCGTACAATAGGGGTGGCGGAGTAGTTTATAACAGCTGCCGCTGTTATGCGTTGGTGGTGCGAGGTCGTCCTGATGAGGTTTCCTTCTTCGACTAATTAGTGCACGTTAAGAATGATGCCGCGACGCGCGCGCGTGTGAACCAACGATTCAGAACGAATCCGACTGATGAACGTGTGGAAAGTGCGACAGTCGAGGGAGGACCGGTAGGGAGGTAAGAATCCTGGCCCTGGCGGGTGATGTCGTTTGTCTGTTAGGTTGCTATCGGCAGGCCATTGTTTTAGGACGTGACCGGAATTTTCCACCATCCGCAGCAACACCTCCATCCTCAGCCCGACCAACCGCTTTTCTTAAGCGACAGATTGTGACTTGTGAGTAAAGTGAAAATTCTTCACCAGGAAGCCTTTTCTGTGCTCATTGGATGTGGCAGGTTGGGTCGGGGGTGGATAGAAACACGGGCACAGGACGATTTCCATCATTTTCCTTTATTTTATTAGTGCCAGCTTCTTTCAAGAATTATTTTGCGCCGTTCCGTACGGCGAGGCAGACGGAAAAGGCCAACCGGATCGAGCTGTTTGCGAGCAAATTAATTTGTTTATTATTATTCATAAATTTTTGCCGTGATTTTAATGCCACTGGCTTCCCCGAGGGTTGACTTTTATCCGACACTGGTGGCACATGAAATGAACGAGAACTTTGTGTCATTTTTCATCCTCTTCCGGCCTGGAAGATGCTTGGCAACACGCTTTCTTCTTTGATTTTGGAGCAACCCGAAGGCGTGCAGTTTCTTTGGGGTTGATCCAATTTTCTTCTCTTTACTTTGACGATTATTGTTATTGGAACGCATAAGTCATCCCGAAGGACGATGATTGCTGGGGAATCGTTTGTTCCGTCTGTCGCTTCTGATAAGTTGGCTTTATTTTGGCGCGATCGGATAAAATATCGCGAAGGTAAGAACTTTTCTCATCGGCAGTTTTTATTTCGAAACCTTTTGATGATTGGTAATAATTAAAAGTGCTGTTTTGAAATGAAAGCTTATCAATTCACAGATATTGCCTTTCACCTATTTTCGGGTTTATTAAGTTTGTAGAAAGACTAAATTCTATTGTTTATATTTTTCATTTGTATAAAACACATAGTTTAATTTATTTTATTTCGCTGTCTTCATACATCTTCATTTGTACATCTTCCCTGGGAGTGATGAAACTGGCCTTAAATAGTTCCGACGTCCTTGACATCCTTTCAGTAAATGACAATCCCATCACGGAGGGAAAACCAAATTTTCACCCCCAACCTTTAAGGTCAAGCGACAGTGACACGATTCTATCTTTCTTCCGTTTTTTCAAAGCGGGCATCATCAACAGCTGAAGGGGAACTTGATGATACTTCACTTCCGGCGTCAATTGCGGGTGTTTGCGCGGTTTCCCTACCGAAGGGTGCAGTGCCATAATTGGTGTCTTTTGTAACAGTTTCTGTTTGCGCTTCGTTCCACCTCAATTAGAGAAGAGTGTTTGCCCGCGCGCCGTTCGTAATTGAAATTGTCTTTGTCGGCATCGACGCAGTAATTACGACATGGTCGTGTGTCATCCTTCCGGAATCCTAGAAATGTGTAGGGAGTGAAGGACACTGTTCGGGCTGGGAAAGCGATTGGGGAAAAAAACCAGGAGTTTTTGTTTGCAAAAGTGATGGTACTTAGAGCATGACCGTGTGGTATGTATTTTTCCATTTGCGGAAACACCTGTAAAATACCAACGAAGAAATACAATGGTAAACATTGTGGCAGAGACAGCTTTATTATTGCTTGGTTTCACAACCAGATGGAAACAAAAATTTATCATTTCACTCACCACGGTTTCAAGCAACGTGTAGTACAAATTTGGTTTTCTCCTCCTTTCTCCTTTAATTTGAAAATCTCTGTACATCGTAAATTTTTTCGCACGAAAGAGAACGATAAGATAGGATATGCTTTTCGCTTGGTGGTACGATGGCAGTTTTATTTCATTTTGCAAATTTAGATTTATGTTCACCAGTAAATTTTCATCTGTACCTGGCAGAGCGTCAAAGATTCATAGAAAAATTAAAAAAACCACGCTACGACGATATCTTGTGGGTTTTTGTGGGGAAAAGCAGCAGGGACATTAGAAGCGAGTATTTGCCATTCGCGAACGGTAGTCATGTAAATTGGAATGAATTGAAACATTTTCCTTTCCTTACTTTGTCCACAGTTTTGGGAAACGTTTCATATTAAAAATCGGTGTCTTGTTTGCCTGAATATGGAAAGGCATGAGACGGTTGAATTCATTCGATAAATCATTTTCTCGTTTTTCATGCTGAAGTTTCCAAATGCTTTTAGTTTTTGTCTTTTGATATGACTTATTTGTTTTGAAGAAAATAAACGTTTCTTGTCATACAGGGTAAGTGAGCAAATAGACTTGTAGAGTTACAGGGAATATGGGAAAGAGTGTGTCATAGAAACTAAATGCTAGAATAAAACCCATTTGCGCGTTCAATAAGAGTTTACTCCATTGAAAACTTTATCAGCTATGGTGTATCGCTTCCATTACTACTTGCCAAGGGTGTTTTGCGGAGGAGATTAACATTTTGCTCTGTAAATCACGCACCGAAAAATCCAATCCCAAATCAGCGTGTCCCGGAAATCGTCCTCGCCATATCCTGCACGAACGCATTGCACGGCAGACCGGGAAAAAGACAGACCCTGCACGAAGGTAAGTTTATTTAGCTGTGAGCATTGATGATTTGGCCGCACGCAGTAAAGGTAGCGGCAACTGCAGGTGAAATACGGCAGAAATTTACTGGCGCAAGTATTTTCACGCTTCCGGTCGGTGCTCCATTGCTCCCCGAGATGACAGCCCAATTTCCTGCACTTGGTTGCGGCGAGGACACTCCTCGCGAGGAAAGGCAGCCGAACCAGTCCAGTGGTGGAGGGTTGACATGCCCGAAAGGATTGCTTTAATATCTCCGTATCTCCGGGGTGCGGTAAGAATTGACGGCTCACCGAATGGGTTCCCAACGAGTTCGCATAAATGCAGTCCAAAAGTCAATTTAGTTCGGGAGTCGTGATGAACCTCGGTGAAGGATAGGAGGCCAGATAGTTGGGGCAAGGTGGGGCATGGAAATATGCGTATGCCGGTGCGTGTGTGCCGCTTTCAAACTGGCAGTTCTGCAGTTCATCACGGAAGTACACCAAATTGGCGAAAAGCGGTGCCAAAAGTTCGCTTTACGCACCGGATGCCCGACATATCCAGGAAGAACCCGAAGAACCCGTATCGTGCGAACGGTTTGCGTTTACTTCACTACCGAATGTTCCGTATGTCTAGGTAGCAACGTGCCGCCGTCAGGAGACTTCCGGAGTGTGTTGTATTAACTATCTAGGAACTGTGTCGAAGGGAGAGAAACAATTTCCCCTGCCAAAGGACGTTTTAAGCTATCCTCTAATAAACACCCGGTTGCGTAGGACAAATCTATACGTTGTATTGGAACCATATAAGGGACTGTTAGAAAAAGGATTGCATGCGAAGGGTTTGTGGTTGTGTCAATACGACTTCAGGCATGGTGCAAAATGGATTGATAATTTGCCTTTGAGTTTGAGGCACCAGTCCATGCAATCTCCGGAGGAAGTTGTCACGTTTAATAAAACACAACTTTATTTTCTTCGATACTTGCCTATATGACTTGAGAGCGCTTGTTAGTTGTAACGATAAACTTGAGCAATTTTTTTTGACAAAAACGAAAGATTTGTACATTGAATTCTCGCCCAAGCGCACATTAGTCACTTGAACTACTTGCAATCGCTCTATTCTAAAATAAGGTCCAGCAAATGTTGAAAGCTAATTTTTTGTCTATAACCTTCCATTATCTTGCCTGATAGTTGGAGAACTGTTTTTTTAGGTTCTCCGGCACAGTTTTGGGGGGGCTTATTACATCATTTCTACTATTTTTTTCCTTTTTTCGTATTTGGCTGATCTCCATGTGTGACCTCCAAGAGCAGATGGGCCGGGCGTAAGTTCCCAACGGGATTTTCTAGCTTGATAACCGCTTGATAACGCACATGGTCGGCTGAAATGGAATGTTTTCAATCGTTTTAACCTCGGCTTTTTTTGTCCTCTCATCCCATCCCCCGAGATGGATCCAACTGTTCATGGGTATGCTTCGTGGAATTCGACCAGGAAAAAAAAGTCTCTTCAAACGCGGGTGGTGATGCATATTTAGATAGCAACTGTTGCTCTGGCTTCTAAATTGTCACGAAAAGAGGGGAAAAAAATCACAAGTGGGAAAAAAAACTGTCACATAGATAAAAGGTTCCGATTGAGTCTTGCTTTCCGACCAGTAGGCCTTTAAAAGCACGAGGAAGAACATGACCATTGCTGTTCGGCTATCACACTTGACCAAGATGTGGAACCTCTCCATTGGACCGAGTGTTTGTTCCCAGTAATATAGGGAAATAAATAGCGTAAGCGTAGAAGATCGTATTTAAAAAAATAGTCCCGAATGGAAAAAGCGTAACGTGTTGTACATTCTTATCTAATGCAAGTGTTGAACCATTTTTTAAAATGTTTTGCAACTATTATTCATCGATATTGTTTTGTTTGTGGATGAGGGCATTTACCATCATCCATCGTAACTATGCTAGAAAAAAGGATTGTAAAGGATCGCTTGTGTTTTTTTAATTATAGGTTTGCTTTTTCATACTTGTGTGTTCTCCTGTTCGCTGCTTGACCAAGTTTTTGCCCAACTTAGACCATATGGTGCCATCTATCCCGTGAAGCAAAGGGTAAGAAATCCTGGAATGGGTAACAAAACACTAACGATAATATCCTCAAGGAAGCAACACGTTTACTCTCGTGTCCATTTCCGCTGCTGGTTTCATCTTTCAAGTTTCCCTCGTAGGGTGGTAGTTTATAGGATAATTTATGTACGCACGCACCCTTGCCAAACCCGAGCACCCCTTCACTGTGATTGTTGTCTTCCGCTGCGGGGTGAATCCCTCTACCCGCCGGTGTGTATCCTGTTGTGCTGGTGGCGTTAGCGCCGGAAGAGATAGCGGCAAAAAGACTTCCTACTGAGCGCTAGCGTGAAGATGTACCGTTCCGTTTCACCAGGTGCGGTTGGCATCTGGGAGGAGTCGAGCGTAAAGGTCGACGGAACGGAAAAAAATATCCGACCCAACTTGGGCTGCCCAAGAGCGACGACACGTGGCCAAAGCGATCCTTCGTTTGCGCTTCCCCCGGGAGGTGAACGGTGTGTTTTATTCGTGATTTTTCAATTACCGGAAACACGTGCGCCACCCGGGACGAGCTGTTGTCGCCGAGTATCCTACTCATGGCAGGAAAATCGTCTTCCTTCATGTTTGGGTGTGGAAAACATATGTTTTCTGTTTTTGCTGCCAGCGCCACGTTTGTCCCCTGTGGCGTTTTGCCAAACAATAGGAAGATGCGAGAGGGTTTCGTCGTCTTATCGCCGTTGTTGGAATCTGATTGCTACGGGTTGTTTATCTTCCGAATGAAAGGCGTTTTTAGCTGTTCCTTCATTCGGATAACCCAGTTGTAGGGCGATAGTTTTGCTGAAAGGTTCTTTTTATTTTAAAATATCTTATTCGGACAACTGACCTCTCATGATTACTATATGAAAGAAAACTCGGGGATTGATTTGGGAAAATCTGTCACGAGACGTCAATCAACCGTAATGGTCGTACCAGCGTCTCGAGATAAGATATCGAAAGCAACCGAAGGCCAACAACAGTCGACTATCATAACACGTTTTTCTTCTGCTACTGATAATGGACCGATACGCCCAATGTCCTTTAACCCCGAGGAATAAAGAAATGGGTGTTAGTGGTTTCCCTTCCAACCACTATTTGTTCATTTTTTCGGTTCAAAATTTAGCTGTACCACCAACTACTTTGGCGTGATTAAGGGCATGCTTTCGGTACGTACGCTTGCTTCATGATCCCCTAGGAAAGACCCTCAAGCTTCGGCGGCCTTCCTTGACGGAAGGCTCGTTTCCGCTCGGAGGCGGTTGTCTTTCCGTGCTCACCATTTACCTTGCGCCCACTAATTAGCAATTCTAATACGGGTTCGTTTCGTATCGTTAGTTTTCTTTTAGGTATTTATTTTGCTTCGTCTTTTTTCAACAACGCTTGCTGACCAATATATATTCATGACACCGCTCGGCCGGGTCATTCTTTCTCACTCGTGGAAACTAAGGGCGTTATAAATCCGGTCGAGTTCAAAGGGTGTAGGTGTACATGATAAGTGCTTCATGATTTCATAAATTTGAATCCATATTCCTTGCCTTGTGGAAAACATAGAATAAAAGTATGGTTGAAAAAGGGTGGAAGGATGATTGTCGTTAACTAATGAAGTAAACTATGGATAATGGGAGAATGGAAAATGCGTGCAAAAGGATAAATTTCAAATGATGTAATTGAATGAAAAAATAGAGAATCAACATAAGTTTGTATTAATTTAGTTGTTGTAACAAGTTAATTACGCTCAATAGACCACACGAATCTATTCAGTAACTTTCCATGGTGTGTAAATTTAATTACCCTCCACACGCCGATCGGTGGCCAATGTTTCCGGTTGGTAATTATTTTCTCTTACTTTCGGTGGCTCCTGACAGTTTTCCCCGCGCGGCGAAGAAAGTGGAAAACTTTCTGCGGTTTGTGGCGGAACGTGTGATGTGTGAATGTTCACAGAAATTCGGCAAAAGGGGTATAAAAAACCGTACGCTACTCACAATTCGTCCGCACGGCCTATCCGTTTGTGGTGGGAAGCAAACCAATTGAAATACGAATAAAAACCATGCTTTTTTGGGAAAATTTTTGGCAGCCACAAAACAGAGCCAAGGGCATACATTTTTCGGGCCTCATGGGTACTTCGCTCGCTGTCACGGAGGTGTCAGACCGCCGTCCGTTCGTGTGCAGTTACTTTATTTTGGGGTCGAAACTTTGGTGGAGAAAAACTTTTCCCGCTACGTGTATTGGTGGCAGGGACGGTTGTCTGATTTTGGGTTGCTCGCGTGTAGAATTTTTCTTCAATAGACTTACGAGAGCGATGGTATGAAAATTAGGAAGAAAGGACTTCTAGGCAGTGTGAAAATTGGTGCCAATTTTTTCAACTATCAATCAGAAGCAAATCTCAAACTGAATAAAGTGTTTTGCGAAAAGTCAAATCGAACGGCATACAATTTGCCAAAACTGTCCCACTCTGAAGTTTTTTTTTCACAATGACTTACAATGAACTGAAGAAAATATTATGAGGTGGGTTAGCGATTTTCCCAGGCTGTCACTAAAATTTACCAACGTCCCAGATGATGGTTACTCGCTCACCAAATAGTCACTTATGACGGTTTCTTTTCACAATTTCCAGGTCTTTTTATCACACAATATTTTCGATTTGAAATTTGATCCATGAATAACAGTTTTCCTGCATGTCCCGAACTGTTTGTGCGGTATAGAACGTGATCTTTTGTAAACTACGAAAACGGTCAATAATAAACGTGATCTTGTATAATCAATACCAAATGGGATTCCAAAAATGGAATCCAATCGGCAAGCATCTAATTTAGCTGTCCTTCAAGGATTATGGCCCCGACCGCCATGATGAAGTCAGTTCTGATGATGTTGAAACATTCAAAATTCGGCACGCATGCTTCAAGCTCTACGGAATACCTGTGAAGGCTTGACTGTCATTTGTTCGTTTTGGAAGGAAATTTGGAAAGTTTGGTGAGCCCAGTTTTGGAAAATCTTGTAAGTTCTGACCGAAGTGCGTCATGGTTATGAGCAGCACCAAACAATGGTGAACAATTTCCGGCACTTATATTGTCTGCACCATTCAACTCGTTGGATCTCGAGTGGTTTTGTTTTCTTGTAACACATTGTAGCTTTTAAATTTGGACTACTTGCTCCTCTCTTGAACCGGGTCGTAAACGTTCTCCTTGTGATAAAACATCGTTATGATTGGAATATGTAAGTCATCCTTTTCCGCTCCTTTTGTACCGTCATTGTAGGCTTTAGAAATTAGTCTTATCGTCGATTGTTAATTTCTAATCCTCGTTCTCAATCAATGTCCAGCTCCGTACGCTTCACACAGCTACGCCGTAGCTCGGTTCCATCATCGTTTCGATGTTCAAATCTCATGTCACCTACCGACCGAAGCATCAATCTGTTATCGTGCGCCTAAAGGGGAAAGGCAACGGCTCCAAAATAGCTCCATTGCTGCGGAAAACCCAAAACCTGTCGTAATGGCAGTAGATAATGCTAATCCCCACTCGGTTCGATTTGTCCCTGGTCCCACTGATCGATTGATGGACGGCTTGGCCGTCAGAGGTGCTTCGGTACCTCGGTGCCCAACCCCACTCCAACGCAGAGGAGCTATAGGCTATGGCCTGCGTGCCTTAGAAGACCTTCGATCGCCCCAGACCTAGGACGTTCGCGGTGGATAAGAGTTGCTGTACGGAGGAGAGTGGGATTATGTCATTTGTCACCATAAATATGCCACTTCGGGGGCACTCTACGCAATGGCGATCGTGTCATCGCGCCGGATTTCAGCTAACCAATTAAGGTGTTTTTTGGTCATCGAATGTTTGAAGTAGTATGCTGTAGTATGAACTTCAAGAACTCCACTTTAATTTTAATCTACAATTTTTGTAAATAGCTTTATCCAAATGATATCTTTTTTTATATGCTACAAAATAACCTTAATTATTTATGAGGTTATTCAATTTTAAATTGCGGCGATTAAACTATTCAATTTCTATTTCGTAAAACAAACGTGATTTTTCCTGGCGCGCACGTGGAGATTAACCGATAACCGTTCAGATAACTTTGGCCGGCTTCTGCAAACCGATTATCGCGCCCGTACTGGCTATCGTTCAGCAGAATCGACCACTCGGCCGCTTGTTCAGTTGTTCGCTAATGCGATGAGTTTATCAAACCCTCCGATAAAGCTGTGCATCGAGCCTTCCATAGAGTACCTTTGAGATTTCTTACGGAAGATTAAAAGAAAGAAAAATAAAAACAAAAAGAATGGGCGCCCCCAAAAACCAACCGTCGCACAGATAGGATTACGTTGGTTTCCGCGTGATTTGCGATGTTTTTCGAATTGCGTCAGTATTGCGCCCCCGGGGCCAACGATTTTCCCGCCCATCTCACGGCACGGTGCGTATCAATAACGCAATAACAGTAGTCACCGGTAGCGCATTGGCAGTTGCAGAAGCGCCCGAAAAAAGCGCACCAATCAATTAGCGGGCAATTAAACTGTCATTCTTCTGGTTTGCGGTGTCGCGCTATCGCTTATCGTAATCCCATCATCGGCCCCGAAAAAGTTGATCTTCCTTATCTGCGGGTGTTGTCGTTTGCTGTTGCTGGAGGGGTTGGCTGTCCGTCTTGGTTTGGAGCGTTACGGTTCGAGCTTATATATGTGTGTTGTTATCGGAAAATCAACTTCATACGAGCAAGTATAATCAATCACATTCGAGAAGGCAATACAGTGAAAGGATGAAACAGTTTTCCCTCAGCATGTACAGTTTTAAAATATTATTTTATATGGAAAAACAGTTGTAAATAAATTACTTGAGTGGTTTGTTTTCCTTAGCCTTACGATCTTAAGAAAGAAAGAATACAATTTACAAAGTGTATTTTGCATGCAACGCATTTTTCCGGATTTTATCAGCACAATTCACGCACAAGCGAGCAATTCCATAAGTATTCGAGTAATGAGAGTATCTATATTCATAACTCAGGACAAAAATCGGACCGATAAAATGGCTTATCCTTATCAGTGTACTGCGATCAGCATCGGGTTGGACCACTTCAAGTACACCGGACAACGTACGCGAAGGTACCAGAAAGGACTCGTATAGAGTTCCCAACGGGCACGGAACTCTCAGTAATGCGTACCAAGGGTACGGTTGGACATAACAATTTGCGTTCCTAATTTCAGTTTTGGTTGCTGTCGAGTGGACCCTGCCTGATTCAACTGATAATTATTCAATTGCGTTTGAAGTAAAGAGGGGAAAAAAGAGGAATTATTATTTTTTCAGCTAGGCAGAACTTGCGACCGCTTGAGAGTTGTATGACTCGGTGTATGACGGTAGGGATTGGTTGAGGAAAATTCATCATCACTACGAGGTATTGACTGATGACGTTCAATACTTTCGTTGATGAATTTCTTTCGGAACGATGATTTAATGCATACTCTGGGCGCGTCTAGTGAGAGTTTGGTGCGCGATCTGACAATTTCAACGCAAATGAAGACGGTCGGTTTACTCGCTTCTATGGAAAGTTTTTCTATATGATTTGTAAAAATTAGTTGTCTACAAAGAATATACATAGCCAAATTTGCAAAATTATGATAACGTAATAAAGTGAAGGAAAATAACTATTGGGGTTGCAAATGAAATATGATTGCTTTGGAAACGCAATCAAAAGTGAACCAAAAGTATCATGAAAGAAACTTACATCAAACTGGTGTAAGTATTTTTTTCTTTCCCATTCAATCCACCCCTACAAAAAGTATTCTAGTTCTCCCATGGAGGCAAACTTCGGAAAACATCGTCGAAGGGGTGAATTGCGTGGTCCGCACGCCGTTGTCTGTTTGTCTCGAGATATCAACACTTTCCCATCGGATCCCACCCTCCCGGGGTCGGGGAACAAGTGTTGAACGGTCTGGTAATGGATGTCGATTTCATTCCCTCCCGCCAACGCGCCAACCTCCGGGATGGCCGATGGCGATGAGCTGTCGGTAGATAATTGAAAGTTAAATTGTGTACAACCAATTTTCCGGGGACGCTCCCTCGGTGAGCGGCGGAACTGAGTCAATTATGGAAACGCGAGGTGGCTCGGAGGCGTTTTTACGGCGCTTAGGGGTTGAAGTGTGATAGTCTACGGTGTTTTAGAGTTGACTCGAGGTTCAGGGGTGGTTGATTATGACCTCATGGTTCGTCGGGATGGATACAACTGGTTTGTGCGGAGATATTAGTCTTAAGTACACGTTACCATCATGTGGTATTGATTTATGCCAATAGTTAAGAGTGAAACTATGGAAGTAATTTGAAACTTATTTTAATCTGAGTCTTTCTAGGAGTATTTGTAGATTAATTAGATAACAATACTATCCGTGAATCAAAGTTTAATCTGTGATAAAATGATGCAATAGAAATAATTAACATTAAAGCAAATGCGGTTTAATCCAGCCTCGTGTTCTTAGACAAATTTGCTGTAGAATTATGGTGAGCGCGTGCACAAATTTGCATCTGAAAGCTTTTTATCCAGAAGACGCCATCATTTACCAGGGCGAAAGAAATATAAGGTGAAGCTAAGAGGTATGTAGCATCGGGAGTTCCTTCTTGTGTGCCACTCGACACACCAGCTGTCGGTTTTGATTCTATTTGCCGTGCAGAGTCTGACTTCTTCCGCCAAGGCGCCAGCGAATATTTCTTCTTCACCTCACCGAAACACAATAAACTCCTCCTTATGCGATCTGGTTATTTTTTGTTGCCTTCTGTCTACTCTGCCCTGCTGCATAATAGCCCTCAAGGTAAGACGGGTGTGAGCGCAAATGCATCCGCTAGAACACGTTAGGTTTTTCTTCCCGTCTTCTGCGCTGTCTCCGCTGAAGACAGGGGCGCGAAACAATTGAACCCGGGGGTCGAGTGAATTGAAGCCGCCAGCGACGGGCGGAATAAAGTTGTTAATCATATGACACCGGAGCCGTTCCGTCGGGTTGTAGGCCGGAAGGTTCCCGGTTGTGAATGCGTGGCGGAGAAGAAGAGATTTTTATCTTTCAGCAGCACCTGGCCGTCGGGGTCGACCGACAGCGATTCCGTTGCGTTGCATTTATTTGGAGGGAGTCGCGTGGACGCGTGTCCTCATGGCAGTGATTAATGCAGAGTCGCATACGGCGTTTTGGCGAGCGACGTTCGGGACGACCGGGTTGTGTTGCTGTAGGGATCATCGATGTTGGGGTGTCTGCGATCTGACCTTGATCTTGTTTTGCACGACTTTGGCACAGTTTTGCGCTGGCAAACAAGTCGACTGGAGCCATCGACATTATTTGTTCTTTTATATTGAAATCGTATCATCATACCTCAGGAAAAGGCAACACTTACTAGAGTGTAGTACTAGTACCAATAGTGGTAGTAGTGTGATAAAATCCTAGTTCTACAAGAAATGAATACAATAGCGTTATTTGTACTATTGCGTTTGTATATTTACAATAGTATGAAATATTCTTTGATCTTTTGATGAGTGTTCAAAAGATATATAAGATATATTCATATTTTCCAAACAGGTTGTACTTATATAATGGTTTGCTTAAGAATTTATCACGAGTGCCATGATGTCCTTAAGGCTATAAATCTTCACAAAAAGCTTTGGTCTATATGACGGAATGCGTTGGTCTATGGTAAAAATAAATTACAATCAAAATATATTCAGTATTTTCCATGTTTTCCAAGTACTACTTACACTATAGCAACCATACCACCATTTTAGAAACACACGGCTAGGAAGTAATTAATGCTTTTTTACGTGTATTTTTATGCTAAACGGTGAAAATAAATGTTTTTCTGCAGAATAATGGTGTTTCAATCATAATTGGTATAAATATGTTAAATATTCTGCTATAGACACTTATAAATTGCATCGTATTGTCAGTAACGTGCCTAAGTGCGCCACAATTGGTACAGTTACCCTATATTCATTAGAAATTATAACAGCTTTTGCCGTATTAGGAAACTGCCAATGTATTGATTTTTTGTAAATTCAATAGAACTCCTTTTTATTACGCATAACGCTTGGTCTATATGGGCCAACGCTATCTCGATAGTTAACAGTTTTATAACGCTTCCTATAGACGTATGTTTATCTAGTCCGACGAAGATACTACCGATGAGGAGCACCTTCGGACGTCACGAGTGTCATCATAAAATATAAATTTGTTCGCCATCGATCGTCACACACTGTTTTCTTCTTTTCAGCTGCTCGAAATGATAACGAACTAGAAGCCGACGAATATGGCGCGAGATTATGTTGATATTCCCCAACCCAACCAGTCATCTTTTTGATGACTTTATGACCACCCGGCCCGGTGGGTCTGCGATGCGCTACTGTCATTTGCGCTGTCACTGTCGCAATTTGGTTCGGAGTTTTATTGGCCCCGAGACCTACCCCGAGACCGCGTGCTTCGATATCGATTTCGAGGAAGATCCAAAGATAGCGCATAAGACGTCGATTTACGCAATTTCTGCATAACCGGGGGTTTCTGCAGAGGGTAAAGACGTCGTCGACGATCGGTTCTCCGATGGCAACGATGGTAGAGCCGCACGCCCGATACTAGATTGGCGATTCGCAAATAATGGGTTGTAAAGTACGGATGATAGCATTGGGGTTGCTTCTGCAGACTTCAGCTAGCTACCGTTTTGGGGCGCGGATTTCGGTGCAAAGGGCGCACTCGATGCGATTGTACCATTATTGATTGTCTCTGGTTTTTTTCTTTTTGCCAAACACGAAGGGAGTTTATTGTTTACGAACGGAAGCTTGTCGATTGATATGGATTATGCAACAGTCTGCTGTATGTCACTAGGGCAGCTTGTTTTATGCGTCACCTCGGAAAAAGGAGACTCATGGCTAATCAATCAAAAAATATTGATTGAATATGAAGAGATTTCCAACCGGAAATATAAACTACAATATTAAGGCAAGACGTTAGCACTATCTTTAAATTGGTGTTGCTAAACGAATATTCTCGTATTCGGTTCACGAAACCCTCTGCCAGCGATAAATATCACTCAATGCCGCCATTCTCGTTCGCCGTAAGCTTTATCTGACGCGACAAGATTTATTGTCGCATCAGTCATTTTATTAAGTCTGGGCCGAGGATGTGCAATAAAATATATATTTAAAAATCCCCACGTTCCCGGCATACCTTGATGCGGACTAATTTCGGGTTCATCGCATCCGCGGGTCAATAAACACGCTACCGTTATCATTTCCGTGGAAAACGGGAAAGGGGATGTTTGGCCTAATATACATATATTTTTTCTTTTTCGGGTAGATTTTCATACAATTTTATCGCGGTTCGTTGTCTGCAAATAGGTAAATGATGATCTCTGTAATATTAATATTATCACGGGTGTGATAAGAAAACAGAAAGATATCGAGTACCGGGTATCATTAGATGGTTGTTTGTTGATGTTCCGGCTACTGAAGATCCTTCAAACGCTCGCGCCGCCGATGTGTCATGCTTACACGTGTCTCTTGTTGTTGTACGCTACTCATCATTAATGTTCCCCTTGCGTGCCGTCAATTTTTGGGGTAAATATTAGCAGTTTTGTTCCTCGTATGGGTATGAAATGATAAGCCAATGGAGCCTACGCTACCCTTCTGGCTTCTACCGCCCAGATCCGGGAGCGATAAAAGATAAGCACACGAAGGGAGCTTCTCGGGTTCCTTCGGCTTCCCGATAGGTGACAGAATGAAGGAACGATCGTAATGATTATGTCTATCGATGTTTCTATTATCAGACACCGGGTAGGGAGGGGGAAAAAACAGATTGGGTGGAGTTACTATCATTTAATTCGACGTCAAATCAACGGAAGACATCGGTAGGCTGAAGACGACGCACAGGGAATTCCGCCTAGAAGACCCGAGACCCCCAATGGTACCGCCTTTTCCTGGCGGCCGAGCAGTAGCGCAACACCCTTGTCGATACTGCCCCGCAGTCTATGTCGAACCGGTGCCGGTTGACGCACGCACGTTTCGAATCGTTTCGCCTGAAGAGGCTTTGAACGGTCGAGTGCAGTATTCGATATTATTAATTTGTGTATCGCGACACTTAACGGTTTTATCGGTTCAGTGAACTAATTGCGTGAGGATCGGATTTGGTGATTGTAAATTGTTTAGCAAGCAGCAAAGCGAGCACGTGTGACCGTTTTTCGTTATAAAATAATTGTTTAAAAATCGGTGCAGACTTCCAGAGGAAGAGGTAAACCATGCTCTGGATTATTTCGTCCTTCCTAAAGATGGTACTTAGTCGAGGAATAATCCTTTGCATGAGCAAAAGAAGCACGAAAAAAGTTCAATGACAGCTTGAGCTCGAGCAGATCAAAGATCAAAACAGTTTTATCCAACCAAACCAAACGTGGAAAATTACCAACGGAGTTTCGGAGCAATTGTGCGGCTGAAGAGCAGTGATATGCGAAATCATAATTGCGGTGATACTTGAGGCGGAAAATACGATCATAGTCATTGCCGTCGGGCAGCGCAGTGGAAGTGGAACGTCGGTACTCATTACGGGGTTGTCCCCCGTTCGAAACTGTGTTGTGTTGGATGGTTTTTTTTATTATACCTCACGAATATCCGTAGCAAGGAATCGGGATGTAAATTCGGTGGGTTCATCGTAAGTACGTTTATACCCGACCACAATCGCATAACAACACTCAACGTAAACGGTCGACGAAATTGTTAGTGTAAGGAGGAGGAGGAGGCAGCTACTGGTCGGGGCGGAACAGTGTAAGGATTGTGGAGTTTCCCGTGAAGAGCACGCAGCAATTTAGCATCAAGGAGCAGCTACGGACCGGGAGTGTAAAGTGGGTTGTATTGCGGTTAGGTAGCGGAAGGTAGGTCCTGTGAGGTTGCACACGATAGGGTAACTCAGCAATTATCATTTCAATTCAATCTGTTTAAAATGTGAAGATCAATGGAAAGCAAATTATGCGGTTGTTATTCGGGGGAGAATTCTAAATGAATAAGTGCACTGAGGAATAGTAAAATTAATTTTTACAAATTTATATAGAGTCTCGAATATTTGATTGTTCCGAAATATGATTTATTCCGTTAAAAGTGTTTTAAAAGCATCACGGAGCATCAAAGTCGAAACAAGACTCAGAAAATAAGAAATTTCGATAACAAATTTAACATTTAGCCTAACTCAATTCAAACGTTTCTACAGCTGATTTAAACTAGTTTATGTGATAATGGGATGTTTATTGAATCAGTCCTTCAGACCCCATCTGTGCAGTTGATTGTTAAGTGGGTGCTGCTGAATGGCGCGCAGGGATTATTACTCGGAACATATTTCGTGTGTTTAAAACATACAAGCCCATTAGACGAAATGAATGCACAAGGACTTCAGGCGGGAGGAGAGACCGGTACGGCCCTAAGTGGAACATGGCTGCGGTTTCTATTGATTCAACAGCAACCGCAGTTGGTCCCAAAAGCCCCATCGGTTCGAGTGAGTGCAAGGAAGGAGTGCTCTCAAGGGTCCGTGTCGCATCCTTCGTTGTAGAAACGAAAAGAGAATCGCTGCTCAAAAAAATCGGTTCCGTGCGCACTTCACACGTTGAAGTATTCAGATCAGCTGGTCGAGTTTATTGTTTCAGAAGAAGGGTCCGGGCCATAACGGGCGTTAGCTCATTTGAGGGGACATTTTTGGCGCGAAAGCTCATCCTCGGCAATGGCAAACAGACGGCCGAGGGAAATTGGATGCTTTCATCAATGTTGAGACGACCTTTATAATTGTAGTTTCGTCTGTTTCTGTTCATCGACTGAACCTGGACGGAAGGCTTCGCCATCTAATGATTGTGTTACCCCCTTTTGTGCATTCTCATAACAGCATGGTACTGGAAGGAGAATACATAAAATAGGTTGAAAAACTACGTACGACGCAAGTTGAAAGGTTGCGGAAGTGTTCCTACGTCTTTCTTCCGTCAAACGGGTACGGTCTTTGTACACAGACTTCATTTCGCCCTCCCAACCAATCGCTCTTACGCTGATGTTCTCAAGAAAATCGGTGAGAATTCCCTCCGCCTTTGGCGATGTCGCTTAAACACTATAATTAACTCCGTCAGGGGTCTAGCCGAAGTCAGAGTCGTTTTCGATACTTACCGAAGTGCCCCAGTTTTCATGGCGCAGCGAACGAGGGAAAGATACACGCTCGGTTGAATCCCTTTCTGTGCAGGGTCATGTAAATGTGTGAGACGTTGTATTCGCGCAACTCTTGTGGGTCGTGTCTTTGATTTGAGGGTTCCGTACTGCCGGGTTACAAAATAAAAGAAGTTTGATTGAAGTTTTGGTGGACAAGGACATATTTTTGGATGGAAGTCAATTTGTCAGCGGAAGCTTGAGAACGGATCGGGGAGGATTGTAACGTGAGATAAGCAGATGTACTGGATTCGGGGTAATTTCAAAATGTTTTTTTTTCTGTATTTTTGTTTTTTGAATTTTTCAATTTCTATGGTTCTATATTGATATTGCTGATGTTATTCAGATAGGGATTTATTTCTACAATAATTTTGTAAGGATATTTTGTTTTCTACCCACTTTTATATGCGTTATTGAAATATCATAGTTACATCGTTTTAAGTAAAAATAGGTTTATATATAAATATCACTATTTATTCATAAGTTTGTGCATTTTCACTATTGTATTGAATTCTAAGAAATGGATCTAGGATTGCCATTAAGTTCTAAGGCTATTTTTAAGTACACTAAGTGAATCATAATGAAACAGAGTCATCGGAAATGAAATGATGAGGAAAAATAAACAACGAACAACAACCAGCACCTTGATAATAACACAATTTATCAATAACAAACTCGCTGTTGCCCACAACATGGCCACTGCGTGGCGGCGGGATGATGGATAAGTGAAACCAGAAATTTACAACTCGCGCAGATCATTAGAACCTAACGAGCAAACACGAAAAGAAGCCCTAGCGGAGGCACTCTTCGACATTCTGCGTCGGTGGTTTGTTTTGGGCGAATAAAAATGAGTCCTCGTTCCAGCAAATCACGCTGATCGTATCGCGAAATTGTGGTAGTATTACTTTGCTGGCATGAGAGGTGTAGGGCGTTGTTTAGTTGCGATCCTTGACTAACCGAATTTAGAAACCGCTTCCAATGAGCGAAGGTGTAGAAATGGGGCTATAAAGGTGTAGAGTTTGAGATGAGAAATGGCCGGAATTTAGCCAGTGGGGTTGCAATGGGGGATGGCGCGGGGTTCGGCGTGGATAGGGAAAGGGACTTCGTTTTCCTTAGCGATAATTAAGACACAGTGGGACTTTCGACAACGAGCTTATTAGGCCACCACCCTCGTTATGCTACGGCCTGAACCGCTTCCAAATGCCATAAAACATTTGACGTTCGGTGTGGGTGGGAGGATTTGATCAGGCTTAGCGTTGGGGAGCCGGGTCGAACGCTATACATCGCTATGTTATTATTATTAGTGGCGTCCGGTTTCATATTCTACTGTTTGTATAATGTACACAAATCAAAGGGAAATGATCCTTTTTACATGATGAGGCGGAGATAGCTCGTGAGTGGAGCTAGTTCTTTTTCCCTCAGGTGGAATATCTCTCCTACCATCCCATCGGCCTCCGATGACATTGAGTTCGAATGCAAAAAGCTTCCCAAAATCATGCCCGTACAGTACGGGCGAGGCAGTAAAATAAAAAGCTTTATGACTTTTATGCGTTTCACTCGTGACAGCCCATTTGGAGCCCGACGCGTGGTTCGAATCGCGTGGTGATTGCCATTTTCTCGCCGGCGTGGAACGTTGCTCCCGAAAATATGCAAGAAATATTAGCATACTATATTTTCGGTGCTTCGGGCCGGGAGAAATCAGGTGACTGGTTGAGATTTATTTTATTCCGATGTCATTAAAGGTTGCTGGTAGATGTCGTGGGATGGTGATAGAACAGGCGAAAAGGTCCGAGTTATTTATGGTGTAAATAGATTTTCATTGTTATGCCAGTGTGGTGTGTAAACATTAGTAATTACGCGGACAGCAAATATGAAAAGGAAATGTAGAACATCGTTATCAGGATACTTTACCGTTGCCCCGGACATCGTAAAAGCATTAAAATTGATATTATTTACGGCCACCCATTTTTATTTAATGTCTTCCAGCGAATATGCTTAGTAATGTAGGTCGGTGGAGTTATTCATCGCCTTACCACTCCTTACTTGGTTTTATTCTTAAATATTCTCAGCTTTTTCTTTTTGCTGTGATTAATTTAGAACCAAAGGAAGCAAACCATTGAACAACATTAATGATAATGACCATTTTGACACTTTGCAACATCTCCTTTCAATTGAAAGTCTATTGTTGGCTGTAGTTCAGTCATGCTGGACGGGAAAATGTATTTTCCGAACCCGACACGGTACGGTGCGCGCCCGAAAGGATCATCATCCTCCTCCTTCCGGCCGCGACGTCCAGGCTGACCCATCACTTTCTCTGTCACGCGAAACCGTTGCCTTGCTGGCCCAACACACACACACACATCGACCATCGATCTCTCCAGCTCGTGCCAGACCGCAATCCAAGTTGCGGCGAAACGTGGTGAAACCGTAACGAATGGGCTGCCATCACCGTCCGCGTCAAGTGCGCTAATGGATTCCGCAGGCGGGCGACTTGCTCAGCCTTTTTAAAGTGGAAAACGGTCTCGCTTTCGTTCCGTCAGATATGATAATGTAGCCCCCCTCCCGTTTCGTGCACCGCGCGGTCTGACTCTACCCGAATCACGCCGACCGTGCGGCAGGATGGAAGGAATTTTACAATTTTCCGACTGTTTAGAAATCGGCTGCCAAAAAGCCATCATGAAGTGTGGGCTGGAAAGGGCGAGGGCGTTACTTTGCGGGACGGTAGGGCACGGAGGAAGGGGCAGGAAATTAAGAAAGGAAAAATAAATTACTCTGTTAAACTGCGTATGGTCACGTGACCGGTATCACGGATAGCACTTTTCCCCATTCCCCACTCCACTGGCGTTCGGATGTCTTTTTCTTCGCGAACACCATGTGCTGGGAACGAGGAAAAGCGTTTAGTCCTGGAGGTGAGGCGATTTGACGAAAGGTTTTAATCTGTTGTATCCTTACTGCTTAGTTTTTCCAGTAGTGACCAATAGAAGAAGAAAAAGTTGTGAGAATCGCACAGATAAGAGGCTTTACGTTAATAGACAAAGCGTATTAGTCTGACTTGTCCAAATTAATTCATTTAGAAGTTGGAGTCCTCGAACAGCTTAAGAAAGATTCTTTTGATTTATAAAATTTGCTAATGTTCTATAACTTTTACGTTTTTACCAACTTACTTTCTAACGTTTGTACCTTTCTGTCAATTTGAATAATTGTAAGCTACCATGTTTGCCTTGTTTAATAGTATTTTTTTTTTTTGAAAAAGTTTCTTCCTCAACCAATTATTTCAGTAGTTGATATTATGATTTTGATTGTTTTGATTGTTTTTCTTTTATTGTAATTTGTAATCAAGTGTTTGTTATATTTTTTGTAATTTATTAGAGTGTGTATATAGTAAAACGTGGCTTTTAATTAAATCTACTATTCTTGAGATAAATTGTGGGATTGCGTATCAGGAATTAAAACTTTTACAAGCCCAGGAAAATCATGCAGAATAACGTGAGAAAAAGGGTCTTTCTGCGTTGTGGAAATCTTACAACTTCTTCAAAGGAGATTGTTCCGTATCGCGAACAATCTATGAGCTGGTCCACTTCAAAACATCGATAAATTATAAAGGGAAAAGAAAAATAATAATATCAAACCACAGTGTTTCGGCATCCACTGTTCCTTTTTTGCATACCCGCGAACCGCATGTTTCTGGAGGCGGTTTAGCAAAACTTCCGCTCGCTCGAGACGAGAGGGTCCTTACCTAGGCGTCTTTCCTCGTTGCCGGGGTTGCTTGAACTGCTTTCCGTGGCATTGTTCTACGGTGTACCGGGTCCCCTTGACCTTCGAATCACGACTCTCCCCGAAGAGGTGCAGTGCAGAAGTGCATGCTGGACGAAGGTTAAACAAGGAGATGTTGATGAAATTCCGGTAAACAGCGCACATTCTGCAATTTTTCTGCTACAGTTTCAACAACTTTGCATTCTTCTACGCCGAACAATCGTACCGATCCGGTGGCCCACCTCCCGGAGGGACGGGCGATA
>KE525299.1:528878-567143 GCA_000441895.2 Anopheles sinensis | reverse complement strand
TTTTAATCGGCCGAGTAAAGTTAAACCTATCAATCCCTGGTCGACAGTTATTACCATTGTTATGTTCATGGGCAGTTATTCCATTGATAAGTTGTTGTAAAATCATTCGCTAATTGAGGACAGTTTTACTTTTTTAGTAGATTTGCTTAAAACATGCCTACCTACATATCAATCAATAAATTACTATTTTTAATGGATTTATAGTATCCTTGAAGAAAAGAATCGCTTCGTTGGTAAAATGACAAATTTCGTGCCTTTTTTTTAAAGAAATTCGTTCAATCAGTTCAAACTTCACGAAATCATCAATAACAAGAAATGTGAACTTTTTCTGAAAAAAAAAATTCTCGAGGAAGAAACGGTTGATTTTCTTATCTGCTGATTCACCCTTTGCGAACCATCCTTACCGTCACAAGTATCTTCGTTTGGTAGATCACACGCTGCAAGGAACAAGCCACTAATTTGAAACCAATTTATCCTGGCATTGTTATGGTTTTAGGGTTTTTGCGACTGAGAGGATTCTTTTTTCTTCCTGTTCACCGTAAAGTGAATTTTCTTGTGGGGTGACGCACACGGAAGTGTGTTTGGTTGATCTTTGGGATTGAGTTTAGCGACCACCGGCAACGGTGGAAGATGAGTGGAAAGACAACTGGGTCACGCTGTTATAGGTGGTATCGGAAGTGCGTGACTAATCAGGATTATAGTATTTGGAGAGTTTGTGTTGGTCTTATTGATTCGAACAGTGGCGTCTAATCTTTATAAGAGAAACTAAATAAGTAATAACTTTCCATATCCCCTTAAATTTCTGTACAACTACTTTAGCACTTTATTTCCTGATATGCTAGTGAAATTGAATAAACATTTTACATCTAATTTGATTAAAAATTTTAACTCAAAGTGTTTTGAAAACCGTTATTTTTTGTCTAACGTAAACAGGCGCCAGAAAATTCGTTCCGAATTCAATCACTTAATCTAGATGTTTTTGAAAAAAGTAGATTCAATTTTTTTACAAAACGGGTCGAAGGGTACATAATCCATTTTGGAATAAATCGGTTGATGTAGTGTTTTTTTTTCAAAATTTCTCAAAATTGGTACAATGCAATGTGAAGAGACACGTTTAATGAACCACGGTTCGATTTATTTCCCCTAACGGTGTGAACGTCGTGCGACTCCGTCGTTAACCCTTGCCTAGGAACAGCGTTAAGCAGATGAGAGATGAAGCGACCTCGCCGTGCCTCAGAAGGTCCCCGATGTCAAATGATTGTTGTGTCATGTCATGTTGATTTTATAGAAGCGCTCCCCTCGATTTGTAGTTCATCGAAGCGCACCGATGGTCTATCCCGAACGGATGCATTGAGATAGTGTTAATTGTAGGTTACCGTTATGGGCTGAAGGCTGCGGGATCAAAGGATTCGACGTATTGGGATCGATGAGAAAATATTTAGTCATTGGAAGTAAACGAGGGCAGTTTGATGTCTTGCAAGTGAACATAAAGTTTCCCGTGTGGGGTTAAGGTAATCATAGATTTGGTGCATTGAAGGAAGTGTACCATAAGTTATTCATCCTTATAATATCCATTATATATTGAAAAAGAATCAGAACAATGAGTTAGAATGAAGAAACACGAATGTTTGGTGTAGATTAATTCACAGATTTAGGTTATGGAAAACATAATTTAATTTTCTAAATTTATATTTATTCAAAAACTGTAAAAGATTGCACCTTTCAATTTTGTAGGTTTTCAGTACTTTACTAAATTTTCTTGTTTTATCTTTTATTTTCACTTTCAGGTAAAAAACTAAAAAAATTATGAACAGGATGATCAACTCGGATCCATAGTTCGGACAGTCAATCGCTATGATGTTGATAGGACGAAAATCACGTTGCCACCAAGCGAGTATCTTCAAGCTGGGTTGATATCCTTCTGTCGTTGACGTGCGAAAAATGAGGTGAAGTGTTGATGGCACTATTGATGGAAAACCCAATCGAATTCACCATTTCCACACATACACTTATGCACCTGAACACAGCAGGCAAAAGGGTCAATCGTTTGATGCGGTCTTTTATCTTCAAAGGGACACTCGGGTCCGTTTGAAGTGAGCTAATTTTCGCTGCTGGAAAGGTGCCAGATAGTTCACGCCCGTGTGAGAAGTGGAAGGGTGCGGGTAAGTGGATCGGAAGCAACCCGCCGGGACGCCGTGACATTTTGATGAAGGTGGACGCGTTCAACTGTCGTAATGTTGAGGTTTGTGCTTCCGTGTTTGATTGATTATTCGTTTTAAGCATTGGCTTACTATACGCGGGATACTGCGGATTCAACGTGTTGGGGATTGGTTTTGATCCTCTCGGAAACCAAAAATTTCACATTTTACTCGCCAGCTTTATGTGTTGATATGACATATTTGATTATAAATTCTTGATTGGATATACACATCGCTGGTCCAGTCACATTCCACGATAAACATATCCTCTCCATGTAGTGTAAAATTCACGTTTGACCACTCATGTGGTGAAAAATAAAAAGATCTGAGGAAGGATGAGTGGTAGAGCTTCCTTTTGAATGGTTGATGGTATTTTTCTCTTTTTTCATAGACACGCCAACGATATTCATCGAAGTGTGTTCAGGAAATCCAATGATTGAACTACTTGCGATTGATTTCTCTTCAATAAATCTGCAGTGATTGAGAAGATGACTATTCGCCATTGAATAGGTCCACTTGACATTTGTTCAATAGGAAATCCACTCTGAATCACTTGAACTGTGAGGTGTATGGGACCTATCACGTACGAATTCACACCTCGGGAGGAACTCTTGCTCCACGTTAAAGGTACTTTTACGCATATATTCCAGGTCATTTTTTGCAGGGATATAAAACAAGCGATAATTAATTTTCCCAGCATGAAGTCTCTCCTGCCATACGACCTTTAGGGCAGATATCAGACACAGCCCCGCATGCTTTCCGACACCCGACTGATAAAATCTGTTCTATAAAGAGGTGCCATCATCAGACACGGTGCCACGGCGCCCTTGGGTTGGACGAAAATACCATAAGTCATCTTTGCCGACATCGATTAGCGTTGTTTCTACATCCATTATGTCGTTTCTTTTTTCTCCTTGGAGCTATTTTCTACTTTATTCCAAAACAACACCATCAACACCAGTCGCAAATGTTTCATATTTAAAAAAACAGCAAAACAACGTGTTGAGACAAATTCATTATCACGCTGAGGAATAACATCCCTTCGGTTTTCCTCTTCCGACATTCGAGACGGTGAAAGGTGTTATTAAAAACTCCTCGGAAAATAGATTATCTTGCCATTATGAAGAGGAAAACGTTTGGTAGGAAGATTCCTTTGGTTGGTAGACTCGGAGCAGGAAAATTTTCACTTTCAAACCACTTCGCTGGTGGGAAGTCGCGGGAAGAGCAGGACGACCTGTCGAGCTGTCAGAAACAGTCTTGCAACAGTCGCCCTCCCCCCCAAAAAACAGCTATCCACCAGATAAAAAAGGAACTTCCCGTCTTCGGAGGGACCATTTTCGAATCATATCCGGTGTTGAGCGATGATGGTGAAAAGATCCTTTTTTCGCCTGCCGGCCGGATGAAGCGGTTGAAAAAACGACTAACTGTTGGAGCGAGTTTCCGTGTGATGAAATGGAGTCAGTTGCTTTTCGGAGAAGAACACGGGAGGGGTTGGAAGATGGATAGGTAGGATATAATTTTTCATAATTTATTTCTCATTTTCCATTTTTCAACCTTTCTGTCAGTCCTTGCTATTTTTTTTTGTATGGCAAATTTGCTGAAATTGTCGTTCCGAAAAAAATTGCAGATAGGACGATGTTTTACTTAAATTTCGTGCCAATATTTGTACCATTTCGTTATCTCATCATTTTATCTAGTATTATGCATGTATATCTTTTCTTTGTCGTACGTTAACACCACATAGAAATTCTACGACTTCTTAGCATTACAACTGAAATTCTTCGAATCCCAGGCCATGCTACACATGGTTCAAAAGCAAGCCCTCTTTTGCCCATTTTCCGACCGGCGAGAGAAACTCAATTAATGATTAACAATGGTGAAAAACCTCCGGGATGACAAACAACGCGGAAATTGTCATAATTGTACGGGGTTTCCTTCGGAGTCACCACGGCTGCACGGTGGAAATTGTAAGGGAAGCGTTCGAAACCCCCCATTCCTATGGCCAGTGAGCGCTTGGGGGTTTCCTTTTCCCGTACGGCCACTCACCCGTGGCGGTAAACCTTCCGTCCGTTCGGCGTCCGAACCGAAAAGACATTGACATTGGCAAAAGTTCCCCCATGGTGTGGGTGACGCTAGAAAACTGTCAAGGTAGATCTCCGCGTTACAAAAGGAAGCAAGAGCCAAGGATGAGAACGAAGGAGCAGAAAGTTATTGTAATGGATTGCGGTTGTGATCCCGGGGATCAGAAGTTGGTTAATTGAGGATTGCTGCCTGGAAACGGGGGCAGGGAATAATACGCTGAAGGAAACGATGTAATTGTTTTCACTCTTCTAATTTCCTTCCTTGCTTCCGGGTTTCGAACGCTTCTTCACCATGTTCGAAACAGTTAACAAACTGCCATGACATCGCAGTGAAAAGGGACGCTGTACGGCTTCCCGTTGGTTGGCTTGGTGTTTGAGATAAGTTTGCTGAAGAAGAGGTTATGATGTTGCTGCTTGTGTTTTGACGAGGAAGTTACGCTTCTCCACCTTGCGCCTAGCTCAAGAGTTTATCTTCTTTTCCATGGTGATGAAACAGGGTTGGGTCAGAGGCACACCGGAACGTGTGTCGGAAGTTGATTTAAATGCGAATCCATCACGGAAGCAAGAAAACAACCGGCGGTGGTGTTGCCTTTTGGGATTATTTCAATTTTGCCTAGAAATCAGGTTGGTGTCATGTCTGTCGGTGACAAAAACCATTTTACGAGGAAATAATAACATAATTTATCACGTTATAAATCATCGCAAAAGCGCTTGTAGACTGAAGGTGAATTGGCTGGTGAGGCGAGTTTTCCAAAAGGAAACGGAGTAAGTTCTTCTTTCTACGCAAAGGCAATGCTGCTGTTTTGTGATTCAATGGAGTTTGCAAGACATGCGGGCATAATTCTCCATGTTATGTGTCAGCATTTTGTGTTTTTGGTTTTGTTTTTGGTTATTTTAATTGATGTTTTCCTGTACGCAATGGAAGTTGGCGACTTATTGGAATGTTGAGTTAGTGAAACGGTAAAAACTTGGTGGAATTTTCTGTTTTACTAAAATAGTTAAATACTGCATAATAACATTCCAGTAATCAGAATGCTATTCCACTTTCTTTTTGATCAACTATGCTTTAATTGTTTACGCAACTTTTTTATGTTTTATTTTAATTATTATTTAGTTTCCACATAAACTGAGATAAAATTCCCTGATTTCACCGTAGATTTAACCCTACTTCTCGCACGTTTCATTTGAAACTTATATTTAAGCCTCCTCCATCCCAAGCAGTGTAAAGAATATCATGCTCGGCAAACAGCTCGTCCGCCGTGAGCTATTTACATTCGGCAGCCGCATATCATGTCATGCGCATTGCAAAAGGTGGAAAGGAAGGCTTGTGCGCCGTTTGCCGAAGGTTTGTTTGCAATGGCCAAAATTGCATTAATTTTTAATTGGACGCTCTGCCCGCATGCCAAGCTAGTGCAGGAGTTGGTTGTCTTTCCAGTTGGAAAGCATATCTTTTACATCGTTTCCCATTGGCTACCTTTCGTTCAGTTTATTATTCCTTCCGAGCATTCGTAGCACATGCTTTTGCTATCGGAAGCGTGGAAAACCCTATTTCATCCGAAGATAAGGATTATTGTGAAATGGAAAAATATGTTTTTAAGCAATTATTCCTTATCAATCTGTTTTTCTACTTGGTGACAAGTTGAACCTTGGAAAATAGTTTGCTTATTTCATGCATGATTGGTAAACCGTCATCATCGACGGTTGTTGAATGTTAGTCATGGTTGGTTTGCAAGCGTTGTCTTTATCTTAGAGGTGAAAAAAAGTACAACTAACAGAATATCGAAACATGTACCTCTTAGCGTACAACAGGCGGAACGAATTGCAAGTGTTTCAGATAAGAGCATGTACCGTAGACGCTGTGACCGAATGTTGCATGTGGGAATAATCGTTATTGCAGAGTTATCGCTTAATGCAGAACGAATTGCAGATAGTGACACATAGCGACACGCATGATATGTATTGTTGAACATACCATTTCTAATTTACAAAATTGAACAGTGTTAGTTTATGTGTCTCAAAAGCGATAAGCTCAACTCAAAACAAACCAGAAATGGAAAATTACGAACATCAACATCGATATAATCAACTTTAGCTATTTTTGATTTCATAATCATTTTAGAATGTCCTTAGAGCTGTTCCAATTTGAAGGGTTGAATTTGATTAAACTGGTCTAAATATTTTTATCGATGCTGTATATCAGATTCTTCTTGCTATTTTTCAACTTGGTTACTTTCTTTTATGGAAAAAATATGTGTTTAAGGGCCATTGCCTCGGCGATGTTTGAGCAGTTTGGTTCATTCAAAAGATCAGCACGCTATCAATACGTATTCCTTCCAGCGCCCTGTGGCAAGAGTCAGTTCGTAGGTCAACAAAGCTTTGTTGTACACAAGTACGACGCTGGTGGATATGATTGAATTTTAGATGATGTTTTATCATCCACTCGAGCGAGAAACGTTTGCATTATTTCGCCCGGTTAGGGCAATCTGGTTATCGTTTGCTCAGGAAAAGAGCATCCGTCTGTGAATCCTGGCTGTTGATCCTTTTGTGTGTCGTGTCTGCCTTATGCAAAGGGTGCAATCTAACTGGCCAGTCGGTAAATAAGCTGGGGAGTTAATTTGCTCGTACATACTTTTTAACTCAACGACTCGTAAAATTAATCAAGACGTGAACATGGTCTTTGCCTTTATCGGAGGGCACAAATTCGATAACATGTAAGTTTGCTTTAAATATGAATATTGGATTCGCAGTATTTTATCGTACGCGAATTTATGAACATTTTGCCGAACATTAAATCATTTTTATTACTCTAGGAAAACTTCATCTTTGATTGAAAAAGGTATGCAAAAAGTGGGAAAGTAAAGAAACAAAAATAGTTTTCTTCTAGAACGAGGGGATCGCAAAAGTCAATAAATAAATTATGCACTCTATTAGCGTCAAAGATGCGTTTAAATGCAATCCCGTTCGGCACGAAAGAAACAATATAAGAGTGTGTTTAGGGTCTCTAAGTACCGTACAATAAATCATTTAACCTCGTGAATAGGGGCAGGGAAGATGCATCCGTTGCCCCCCATGCTGTCTGAAGTAAGCAAATATCGGCCTTGTCGTGTCGTTGAGGTGATAATCTGAAATAGATAACTTATTTGATGTCTTATTCATGTCGCAATGGAGGGAAGAATATTCAAAATAATATCTTCATCTTTCGAATATTTTCCAACCGAGGGGACGGTAGTTTGCATGACCGTGTCGTAGAAATATTCATGGCATATCGATTCACACTTTAGCTTTCTTGTGAAAGGGGTTGCATCGGTTCGCATCGGCCCGACATGGGACGAACGTGTCTGATTTAACGCTCTACATTATAATTCAATTGTGTTTATGATATGTGTGTATGATGATCATGGATTCACGCATAGCAGATAAGGGTAGCAGAAAGGATTATCTATTTTCCTCACCTTCTTCCGCCAGTTCTTTTTGCCCTTTGAGCGCTGGGAACCATCCACTCCCTCAGGAACGCGGATCGCTTTGAATGCGTTCGATGCGTGATGCATGATGCGATCCCTTGTCGTTCGGGTTGTACGCGTTTGTAAGAACATTAGGATTTGACTAAATTTAACTCGTTCCGATTGCGTGAAGCAAGGACATTCTCTGCTGCCTTCTTCGGTCACTGCTAAGGTGAATGCCAGGAGGATTATATACCCTTCACCCATCCCAACCGAGGTGTGTCGTGTAAGAAAATGCAAACACTTCGCCGCAGCCCTTCGTTTCACTTCATTCGCCATCGGTGCGTAAATGAGCGTGAAACCGAAAACGATGTTGTGTCTGTTTGCATTCAAATGAGAGGATTATCTTCTTGTGTGCCACAGTAGCCCTTTTGGCTGCCGTCTTGTAAGTGAGTGAGGTGAATCAACGGCATGCGATTATGTTAAATTAACGCTTTTTATCGTGTCTGGTAGGGACCGCAGGGAAGTAGTTGAACTTATACACATGCTATACACATTTTTTTTGTGTTCTACACTGCGCATGTCTTCCTAGGTATGGTTAGTCACTCAATTAGTGGTTAGTTATGGTATCCTAGTGTTTGTTGTTGGTACGATTAATTATTTTTTTTTATTTTAGATTTTTTAATTTCCATAAACTTGTGTTACTAATTCATTCAT
This sequence comes from Anopheles sinensis, assembly GCA_000441895.2. Taxonomy (NCBI): domain Eukaryota; kingdom Metazoa; phylum Arthropoda; class Insecta; order Diptera; family Culicidae; genus Anopheles; species Anopheles sinensis. Next base: position 558,707 of record KE525299.1, on the reverse strand, counting down.
TTGTCTTGGTTTTGTATGGAAATGTTTTGATACCAGCCAGTTCTATAAAATAATGTTTTCAAACCCATTTTATAATATTTACGAGCATATCTCATAGTGGAAATGAAATTCGTGATATCTTACGGAAATCAGCAGAAACCCCGTGGCATTCATTTGATTCGAGTAGTTTTATCTTTTTGCGTGTAGTCTTGGAAGTTCTCGGATCGATAGGACACCCTGTCCAACGGTATGTAACGTCAGTGACACGACAACTTCACCCTAGGTGGCCCCATGAAAAAAAAGACGAAAGACTGATTCGATGCACCCCTCAAATGGACACCAATGTTTGCAGCCTTGCTCCAGGACCACGGCTCTATCATCGTCTCTCAATGTAGATGCACTGTTTGTTAGGCAGGGGTCTCAATTCGTTATGTTTTTACGCCCAGCAGGACTTCCAGCTACCGCTGCGAGCAAAGAGAACACCTGTGGTGAACTTCACTCGTTTCAACGAGCCAATATGAATATTGCCCAGTAATGATGGGATGTAACACGTTTCATTGATCATGTCCATTGAGATGTGTTTCTAGTAGAGGTTTCTTTTTGCGTTCCAGCTTACCGCTTGTGGTGAAATAGCCTCGAGCGTTAGGAAGATATTCAAACTAGACCTCAAGAAATAGCATCACGCATTCCATGCTAAATTTTTAGAATTCATTTGAGTGTGTAGGTATTTATATGTCTTATTTTTAGAAAGGGACACAGAATGGTAGCTATGATAGTCGAAAGGGTTTGATCCGTAACGGCGTCCATTAGAATTTCAATTTAAGCATTGGAAAATACTATTTCCATATTGACTTACTGAGTGAAGATTTCATTTTAGATCATATTATCAGTTATGCGACTGCTCCCTAAATTACATTTATTTGAAACTCCTGTACTTTAAATTGATATTCGATTTTAAACAAGATAAGATAACACATAGAAAAAGAGAGGCGGGTTATAAAATGTCTTGGGAACAAAAATTCTACAATCCTATTGCGAAATTATGTGAAGGACATTTAAGAAAGGATCGGCTGCAGATTCAAGACGAAGCGAAAGTGATAATAGTGTGCTAGTCTGTCGCTGGTTTTTTGGTCTGCAGTGAAAAATGCTGTTGACCGAAGAGAAATGGGTTGTTCCCATCGGTTGTGGGAAATAAATGCGAATGCTTCTGTCAGACCATACTTGACGGAGAAGTAATGTCTGCCCGTGACTTTCCTCCCACGGAAAATGTTTTATCATGGAACCAGGAAAAGGGAACATTTTGCACATCAGGTGCACAAGCGAACGCTTCCTGCATTTTTCGCTCTGGGAGGAAGCGGAAGAGAAAAGCTAGAACAAGTAGTTTGAAAGTCTGCAAGCAAAGTCTTCCGTACTCTCTGCCAGGAATCACAAGCCACTGACACAATCGCTACGAGAAGAATAGCTACCGTGTACTCCAAGATATACGAGCAGAAATTTAATTCTCTCAAAACCTAACTTATCACATTCATTCTACGTCTTTCCAGCTCTTTTCCAACGCCCTACCGTGAGTGTGTCTTCGGGAGTTTGCAGGTTGAATCAGTTCACAACCCAAGGGAATTGCCATGTCGCGTCCATTTCGGAAAGATTACATTTTTATCCTTTTCTCTCGTGGCTGGTGATTCTCCGAATGTGCCCGTTTTTCTTCTGCAAATAATGGTATCAGCAGAAGCAGACGGCATGCAAGCAAAAAAGGATTCAATTCAACCTTTGTCCAAGCAAAAGGGACGGAGGAAAGAGGAAGCCGTTCGGTTGGAAATAGTTTTCCACTTTAAAACATTTATTTCTCCACGAAAGCTGTGCGAGATAAGAGAAGAAAAATCGAATCGGTTTTCCTCAAGCGGACGTTACGTTCTTCTTTTAGAATGTGCAAGGATTCCAACCTGCGCGGAGTTGTAAAGCTGCGAAGGAGGAACCCCGAACGGTGTCCCTGAGTCGCTGCGTCCGTTTTATAGCGGACGTAATCCGCAGTGCCCGAGAGCGTGTTTTTTGATAGTCCATTTGGGAAAATGGTGGAAAATCGCTCGGTTATTGCACATTCTTTGTGCAAACACAAATAAAATATAAATGCTGCCCGGTTCCTGCACGTCCCGGGTGCTCTCGGAATGCTTTGTTCAAATGATGGCAATTTTGTGTCCTTCTCGTTCCAAAAGCAAAGGGCCGCGGGGGGCTACGGGGCCGGAGAGACAGAGTGTGTCTTTGTAGGAGGGCTATTTTCCTTCGGAATGGAACGAAAAACCCGTTCTCTTCGTTGGCCGATTGTTCGGTTTCGATTGATAGTCCAGGCACGCATCTTCCGCAATCTCCTTCTAGGAGTCTTTCTACTACGCTCTTGGTGAACAGAAATCGGAGGTGGAGAATGTATTTTAGTTTTTGATGTGAAAAATGAGATTCCCTAAAAAGGATAATGAAATGGCAATTTAAAGCTTTTCTCGCTCATAATGACATTAATTTAGATACATGTGTTTTCAATTGATCCCTCATATCTTCAAAAATATCAAATTGGTTTCCCTTCATCTCGGGAAAGGTTGAAAAACTTTCTTTACATGATTAGTTGCATTTCCTTTATTAAAAGTTCGTACAAGATAGTATAGAATATTTGACGATAATTAAACAATACGAATCGAGCATAATACCTTTGTGTAAACGAGAGCGAATTAACATTGATTGGCGCAAGCTGTTATGTAACTGCAACATATGCCTCCCCTAACGGTAATTGCAAAAATGACTAACGACAGCAAATGCCAGAGATTTTCATAGAATATTTCTGTTAGCGGTGTGCTAAATACTCTAATGACTATTATTGCGCAGCGTTGGCATTCTGCAGTTATCGACAGATCTGTAAACAGAGCACAAATTACTTGTTCAATTTTATTCGATACCCACGCATCCAACTATTGAAACAATAATTCCCTGAGCTATTATTTGTCTACCGTAGCAAACAAAAAAGCTTGGCTAATGAAAAAAAAAGACAGCGTAGCCCAACTGTGCAAAGAATGTTCAGTGAAAAGATCGGGGGAAAATCCGCATTAATGTGCGAACAACTTTATTATATCATTATGGGATATGCCGGAAAGCTATCCCGTGAGGGAAAATATCGGTTAAAAAGAGGGCATTTGAACGGGAACAATCTTCAGGCGCACGGCGAACACGTAGCGGTAAGGGTAGTGTGGTCTGTACCGATTTCCACTACCATAGGGGTGGTGGTAAATTGAGCATAACCTAGCTTTAACGGTGGCAATGGGATTATCTGGCGGTATCGGTGGCAGCGCTGCTTTTTAGAACAACTGTCCGCTTTTATTTTTGCGCGCCCGTTCTTGATCAGAGTGATTTAATTGAGAGGTATTTATCTTGGCGTACTTAAGATATGGTTTATTCTGTGAGTCGTATATTCGAAAGATATTAAAAATTAAATAAAAATTGCGTTATCGCACAGTATCAAGCAAATTCATAGAAAATTTTTAATTTAAATGTGAGAAAAGTGACATAATCAACATCGCCCATGATTTCTTACTGAACAAGTTGAATGATGAATCATATGTCTAAAAATATCATATTGACGTTTCTCATCTCTTCGCGGTCCATGCTTTCCAGTTTTTATCACCCAAAATGTGTCGTAACATCATAGCCTTATTTTTTCTGCCCCATTTGTTCTTCAACTTCTCCACCCGATGCCGTTACGTAAACCCTCTTGGCTGAAGTCTTCTAAAGCTAAAGCCAACTCTACTTCTGCTACCTTTTTTTTCAAACTGATGTAGGTTCCCCTGAGCGTGGTGGGGCCCCAGTTGTGTCCCACACAAAGATAACCAAAATGGCAGCCATCCTTCTTTACTGGCTTTATGGAGCTACTTGCAGGACGTTTCATTTTTTGATTCCTGAGATTCTCCATCTTTTTCATTTGATTTCGTTCGTTCGCTTCGGCTCCCGTTGGTATATCATAGCAGATCGGTTGGAGCACTCTGTTGTTCTCTTTTTCATCCACCCCCTAGAAGCGGTGAGTCCTCTCACACATCTTTTGCGTTTATTTAGAGCTGTGAAAGATAAATACAGATAAACCACGACTATTGGATGGACGCATGTGCCTCACATGTGCCATGAATGTCGCACATGTCCATGTTGTGATGTAAATATGTTCTGATACGAATGTTAGTTTATTTATGGCAGTTCTTCACACCAAAGAAATCTTATCCGCCGAAGAAACACAAAATAATATTTTCTTACAATAAAAGATGGAAATATTTGAAATTAGAAGAGCATGCATATCACATTCGAATTGGAAGTTTCAAAAAGTATCCCTTTCCTTTATTTGCTCGGACCATTTTGAAGGCAAATGAAATCTTATTATGAGAGAAAAAGAGATATCTTAAGATGAAAACATTTTCCTAGCGACTAAACCTTGGCTTTGTCTAACACGAACATATTCATATTGGTACCATTATCAGTTGTTAGAGCTCCCCCCAAAGGATGTCCTCTAAGCTGTTTGTCAGTGGTAGTATCTATCGAGGTAGTAGTCGTCTGGGTTTCGCTCGGTAACCATGGCGATGTCGTCGGTAGGTTGTCCATCATGGCATCCATGTCAGAACCCGGCAGTCAGAACGCATCCTTCCGTGAATAGCTGGAGAGCATCGGTGGCGAAGTGAGAGGCACGATTCACTACTTATCGTTCCGTGTTTTTGGGGCGAACACTTTGTGCGCACACTCTCTGCGGTGTGTGTTGGGGCTGAACAGTTGGAGAATCGGGTCCGCGAGGCGTTGATGCGCTGATAACGACTGAGAGGTTGCAATGCATCCTATAGAATTGCAGCATCATCCTCTTGTAAAGCCCGCCCTCCGTGAGGCCAGAGATAATGAGGTACGCTCGTTCATTCGCCCTTTCGTTCGTGTGACGCGAGCGAGCAGGGTGTGTGTGTGTGTGTATGTGTTTGGTGTAGGGAGCGCATCCAACTGTGTGTTATTCCGTGCGACAGAGAAGAGATACAACGAGATCTTCGCCATCTCTTCGAGTACGAATGTCCTCGCCGTGGTTATCCGCAGGACACTCTCTCTCTATATATAATGCTATCTCTCTTTCTGTCTGCCGCTACACAAACAACAGCATCACAGCCGCACCCTATCGCACCGCCACGTGCAGCCTCCTTATCTGCAGTCGGTTTTGCCCGAATGCTCCATCGGTTTTGTGCTGGCGGTTGTCCTCCGGTGTTATGGGGGTTGTCTCAGTTGTGTCTCCGCTTATCTCTGTGTGTGCGTGCACCCTTCGCCGCACCATCGTCACCCTCTACCCACGGTGATGGTTTCCCTCCTTGCGTAACGTCGTGTCTGGTTGGCGCGCGGTACGAACACTGTGCACAGCGTAATCGGAGAGGAGGAGCTAAGCGTTGTAAACGGTGTGATGATGATGCTGCTGCTGCTATTATTATTCCACCCCCGGGGGGTGGACATCGAAAGAGACAACGCGTTGTCGTTGGTTAGATTCGGGGGAATCATCGTTCTCGGATGAATGCGATGAACGTTGTATGTCAACGTGGTGCCTTTGATGGTGCCATTCTTAGAACTTTTAGAATACATAGGAACGAATGGAAGATAAATAGAGATAAATAAGCATCGTTACATTGGGAGAAATAAAATCGACATTATGCTCCAAAAAGCATTAACGGTGTAAATTTGAACAGCCTCACTTTCATCCTATTCAAACCGCTCAAAGGAGCCTTTATCGAACCAATACCAGCGGCCTACTATCGTTTACAATCGATCAATATTTTCATTGTTCCTAAGGTATCGATTATCTGCCATCTTTTTTTTCAATGTTGTTTTTCACTGCGTCTCGTTCTTTCCCAATCGTCATCGTCATATTTTTTCTTCGGGTGAAATCTCAGCATAATGACGGATGGTGAAGTTCTCTTTTTTCCGTGTATTTCCTCTTCGTGCCTTGATCTTTATCCTTGTTGGATGAACCGGACATCCTTCGCTTTCCTTGTGTGCGGCTAGAGGAACTCACCCACACACACACACGTACACACAAACACAACCGGATGATACGATGAAAAGTTTATCTCCTTTTTTCCAAATCGTCCTTGTGCTCATTCATCTGTCGAGGCTACATAGGAGATCATCGTCCATGTGTACCCAAAGGGCATTTGCGTCGAAAGTATGGGGAAAAAATAAATGGGGATGTTCCAAGGAAATGTAGAGTGAGAGAGGGAGAAAAAGTAAGATACCACCGCACGTTGGATAGAGTGAACCAACAGGACAGATAATCAAGGACCGTTGTCAGTGGCGGAAGGATGCATGCGCATGTGTGCCGGCTGCATTCCCGGGGCCATATAATGTCTCGACTGTCACGGGTCGGTCTCCATCGCTTCCCCAAAACGATGTGTGCGCGGTCGTGGTTTTATCCTCGTTTTCTCGTGTAAGTGTGCGGAAAGGATTTACTCCTCGGCTAGGGTTCGCCCGCGACCCTCACCCTCAAGGTGCTGAAGTTAGACTATTTTTGTCACCGAATCAACCGCCCGTTTTGGATACAACTGTAGCAACCCCGTGGGGCATTATGGGATTGGATTCATTTATGCTCCGATGCTTCGTTTTCTCGCTTGCCCCAGGACGTCGGTGTATCCTTTGTCCCGCTCGGAGAGCTCACGAGCGTTTCAATGTAACCGTGATTCATTCTGGTCGCGCTCAATTCATCTGTGCCACTTTTATGGTCGGCCGCAAGAAGCATAGCGTTTATGTATGCGTACCGAGAGGGGGTTGTTTTCCCGAACCCCTTGCGCGATCGGAGCCCTTCCGCGCTCGGGAGGAAAAGAGCTCGCAAGGGCCAAAGGGAATCAGCCTGAGTAGGAAAAGAGATTGACAGAATCGAGAACGAAGGTTCGTTGGGCGATAAAAGTTTTCTAACGAGGAAGTAGGAAAGCGAACATGTTTGCGTTTGTGCGACACGAATGAACATTTGTGGATGGATCGGTTGCCGTTTGTTGTCGTTGTTGTTGTTGTTGATTGCCTGTGGGAAAAAGGGAGACGCCGTGCAAGGAGAGAACCCGGACCCGAGGGAAAGTCTGAGAGGCGTGATGTGCCGAGTGTGCGAGCAGGACCGACGACAGAACGATGCGGATCCCGGATGATGAAGATGTGACGATGTGACGACGACTGTCAGTGGCCGTTGCATGTTGGGAAGAACTTTGTTAGTCTATTCTTAGCATCTCCCTCAGACAGACAACCGATCATTGCTTTCGCTCCCTTCCGGTACGGTGCACGGGTTTTCGCGGGTCGGCCGGGCTCGACCGTGATCCTTACGGCGATCGATACGCGAATTGCGTGAAAATACGTCGGGAAAAGCGTTTCCGTCGAGTGTTGTGGAGTGTAGTGAATTTCACGAATTTTTAATTACGTGAATTCGTACCTCAAATAGGAGTGATTTGCAAACGAGTGAACAATTTGCATGGCTTTTTGACACGTTAAACATAGTAAATCCATCCAGAGTGAGTAGATCATATACTTCATTTTGCTGGAGAAATAAGAGAAAAGCGAGGGAAATGTAATGAAAAGTTTGTGAAACGGTACAATATTAAAAAAAGAAACACAAATAAGAAGTAAACAAATGAGTACAAGTGTAGTGCAAAATGAAACTTGGTAAACTTGGGCGTTAGTTAAGTGAAACAACAATTCGTTTATTTGATGTCAATCGTAAAACAAATTGTATCATGATAAATTAGAAGTGGTGGTGAAAAACGGAAAAATACAAGTGTATTGTATAGTTTTTGTTCATTCTTCTGCTTAACGAAATACCGATAAGCAATTGTTGTGACTTAAATCTGCATGTGTATTGCGTGAGCGAAGCGTTTACCAGTTCTTCCATGCTATGGTTGATATCGAATTGATGATGCCAGGTATGGAAATATTTTTTGAAAAAAGAATTGATTAATCAGTGCTACCTCTGGACATGGTTTTAATGGTGTGTGGTTTAACCATCTCAACATAATACTAATGATTTATGGTGATTTGAATAATATGTGTTTCATAGCACGAGCAGTTTTCCCTCTGCCACGGATATTTTGCGTGTGTTTAGAGAATATATCTGCCGGGCTTCAGGTGTACGAATTTCCTTTTCACATTTTTCCATCGCCGATCCTCTGATTGTTGATAATGAACCTTAATTAATTATGATTTAACACTCAACCGGTCAGCGCTTCGGCAAGTGAAAAGCCAAACACTGAAACATAAAAAAAAGTCAAATCGTTTCCCTCCCATCAATTTCAACTAGTTAACCAATAAAGTGTCGGAGTGTTTTGGCAAAACGGATAAAGCTCGCCCACCCGAATCTAATCTCGGTCCTTGCGGTCTGGTTAATCGCGAAACAATGGCCTGTACGTTATCTGATTTGCATAAATTTTATCGTCCATTCCTTTGGCGTGATGGAATCGGGCATTCCCGAATTACCTCTCGCGCTTCGGAAAAACGCTGGCCAAAAAGGACGTTGCAAATGATGTACTGGTCGTTAAAGGATTCCGATTGCTGGCATGAAAAAACGAGTGAGGGTGTACAGTTATTTTGTCGTTGGTTTTATGATTGAATAATTGTAACTTTTCGCGAGCTTGCAAGCTTCGGTTTGCTTACCGCGAAGGGATAAAAGAATTGAAGCAGGGGATTTTATGTATTTATATGCGCGTGCTTGTTAAATATTAAACACAGAATTACCGTAATAGAGTTATAGGACTCCTAGGAGACCCACGACCATCAGGGTCCGTATTTAAATGCTTCGATGATTAAACCACGGGTGTGGACGATTAATGGCCAACGTTGGCCCTGTGTTTGTATAGTTTTATTTCACGACGTAAATGTGCTACATACAACAGGCAAAACTAAGTGCGATATTAAAAGAAACACTCGCTCGCCAGTGTGGCTCAAGAACCTACCTGATCTCCCTATCCATTCATTTCGTGACAGATTTCCTTTTCATACATTTCACCGGCATCGTTTCATGTTTTCCGTTGTAGATCGTTTATTTCTCAGTGGCTATTTAATGCGAGCGTCGAAAAAAAAAGGATCGTCTATATCATGGCTGATTAGCGGGGGAATGTGTAACACTATCGTGAGCGTGAATATGAAATTTACTGCCAAAATATTATCGCGGATGGTTTTGGGTTCTCCCTTTGGAACGTTCACGAGCCCCAAGAAACTGTTGCTTTGGTCGCCACTATTTACGGTGACCTTGTCTTAGTGGGGGTGTAGTGGATGAGCTGGGGGCTGCCAATATGATTACTGTGGTTTTTCCCTTCATATTTTTATCCGGGGGTCTATTTAATGCCCTCGTTGGCAAAAGACTGCTTAAACTATGCTAAACTGTGTTCGGTGGTTGTAAGTAAATTTAGTGGCCAATATTTTTTTAATGATCCAATACGACGAGAAACATGCTCAATCATGCTTGTGCGTTTATTTATGATTGGTTGCATACATACAGAAACATACAAACCTGATTAGCCATGTTTCACATCGTCACAATTTTATTCCAATTTTATCACTACAAATCGGCTGTAAAGCAGCTTATTTGCAAATCTACTAAGATAAAGGGAATATTAACAAAGGACGACACATTGAATATTTAGTTACCGACCGCAACTGGATCAATGTAACAAAGCTACGACCATGGTAGAGCCTTTTTGACTAATGTATTGTTAAGGATTCTAATGACACTTTAAATAAACTATGACATGATCACTCTGCCATGCAAACTGCATAAATTTGGGACTCTACAAATAAAGAATTAAGATCAAATGGAACCTGTTTATTTTGTTTGTCTTGTTTCTCACCATAAAAAGTTACACAAAGATCCAAAATGAACGTTCAAGACGACGTAATGCACGGGGAAAACTGAAAATTGCACCTCATAAAAGAAAAAGACACAACAACAACATAAAGGCAAAGGTAAATCTACATCAAATAAACGAGTGATTCTGGCATGAAGGAATTCGCTAGGAAGATTTGTTTATTTTCTCGTTATCATTCAACGTCGCCGAACCGCATCGTTTCCGGTTTAGGGCAAGGCGTGGGTCGGTAAAAAGAGCCACAAGCATATATGCACAGGATGTACCGAAACGTTTGTGTTCCTTTCAAACGATGTTCCCTGCCATCGCAGGACATTCAATCCTGTATGCGATGGGGCAGGGAAGAAACGCAAAACGTGTCCTTTACGAGCGTACCTGTTCGTTAAACAGAATGCATAAAAGAGCTCGGTTGAAGATGAACTAATAGACTTCTTCTTCTTCTTTTTGGCGTAACGACCTCTTCGGTCATGCCTGCCCTCTGAACTAATAGACAAACGTAATAAAAAAGTTGTGGACAAAACGCAGCGTGGAAATATTATCTTGTCGAGCAATTATGATAATTTTCCTCTCTCAACTCGTTTCGTGCCGCATTCTGGACATCAGCCATCAACATGCACTCTCGGACAGACACAATGGAGCTAAAGGAAGCAACGCCATGGGATCGAACAAGGGAAGCAAACTGCTTCCTGTCCCTACGGTGGCCTTCGCCGGCCTTTGTACCTCGAGCATAGATAAAAAGAATGAATGAATCTGCCCGGTCCGATGATAAAACCTGCCCCCGGGACCATCCACCACAGGGCAGCGGTTTGCGATCTGGTTTCCTTTCGTCGCCCCTTGCCGGCGAACGAGGAAGGCGTGTGACCCTAGCGGAGGAGGTGCCGGGGATGATGCTGTGTTCATGTGATCATGCGAGACCGCGCTTTGTGCACTTGAGAGATTCGGCCAGATAGGCGTAGGGGCCTTCGCACGGATAAAGGAAAAACAGAAGCGTTGTTGGTCGTCGTTGTCTGTGCCTTTCGGGACAGACTACTTCCGATTCTTGGTCTCTGGAATCTGTTTTTTTTGTGTTCGAATGATCAGATGTAACTAGATATGTTTGCGTTTGAATGGATGAAATGGAGCTGAGATGATCAGGAATCGGGCAGATGGGAAAACCATTCCGATTACACCGAGAGCATAGAGCATTTTGTAAGATTTATGCTACGTGACAATTCATCCATTCTGAAGAGTTCCAACCCATCCGAATTATCTGCAACGCAACATTCTGCGTCAAGCACAAGGTTTTGACATGGTTTACATTTATCATCACATTTATTTTGGTACAACTATTTCAAGCGTCTTTCTCCGTTTCTTTCATTCTCGCAATGACGACACAATGTATGTGCACTGACCACGGCTTCGGCGGCTGAGGCGCACTGGTGTGATCATCACCAGTGGGGCATTATCAGCTTTCAGCGGAAGAGACCGCACCATAACGCTGTGTTGTTTACACCCCCGCTCCCTGGTCATGCTTACTCCCCATTCCCATCGTGCGTTAGATCTAATATCGCTCTAAGCGCGTCCGATACATTGTGTTGGCACTGGAATGCCAGCGAAGGCACCCGAGCAGAGCATCATCTAAGATTTCGGCTTCAAATTGTTTGTATCGTCTTGTTTATTCGTAGTCGGAATCTGCCGTTGCCGAAAATCGCAGCCGTTCGGTAAAGTGTCGCCGTTGCTAAATCACGTTGTTTTGGTTTGAGGTTTTTGGTGACATGGCACGTTCGGTTCGCTATATGGAGAGATACTGCTACTACCATAAACAAAAGCTATTTTGTAAGCCCGCTACGAACGGTTCATTCATGGATTTGGGATGTGATATTATGTTTTTGAGTTCTTGGAAGCTGCTGAAGACTGTGAACATTTTAGCGTGTAAAATATGATCCAGTGATGGATTTGTTTTTATTTAAATGGATGCTTTCGTTTATATACAATTCCAAATTGTTGGAAGTATGTTTAACATTTTACAGCTAGTATTAGTCACACCCTTTTTACGGAAGTATTAGATGAAGGAACATTCGGGAAGTAATATTGAACTGTAGATCGCTCATAAAAGCGGATTTTAATCTTCAACCGAATGAGGTCGGTCGAAGTGTCACCGAAAGTCTTCCACCGTTCTACTCCGGTCCAGTCTCTTCACCCGGCCAGGTGCCATGCCGTTCGGTTTTCCAATGATGTCCTTTTGGGACACGCTCGTAATTGGCTTTTTCTTTCCCCGAAAAAGGATCAATAGATCAGAAGCAGCTACTCCAGCAAGCCTTCGGCGACTGGGAGTGTTATTTTGCGCACCTCGAAGGGCGAACCGAACGCCGCAGTCCTTGTTCCTGACAAGGGCTAAACAAACAATTTGCAGTAGATTAGAAGACATCGGGGTACAGTAAGATGAGAGCAGGCAAAGAGTAAGAGAAAGGCAAGGGGTATATACCAAGTGATCCTTTTAAATCAATTTCTTCAACGAAGCCTTGCTCGAATCCCAATCACCTTTCAGGTAAATCGTTGTTTACCTCTGTTTGGCCCACTCTTTCGGGTGACAATTTCTGAAGGGTTCTTAAAGAAATAGTCGAATGCTTCCGGAATGTTAGTTCCGAGGTGTGCCGTATCTATTTTTTCCGGTTTTAAATTCAACACTTTTAGCGTGTTGGTTACCTCAAACTCTCACTCCGCAACTGAAACGGTGACAGTTTGGTCGTGGCGATTTGTCCTGGTATCTTGTGCACCATGTTTTTTCTTATTTGTCCCCTGTTTTGTTTTTCTTGGATCCTTTTTTGCGCCTGAAATCTTTACGCTAGAGATCAACGGCACCGGGTTCGGATTTCACGCAGGATTAAACGATTTCCCAAGAAAATCCTGCTCCAGCCCTTCGGGATCGTTGGCTTCTGCCGTGACACGGCGGTCTAGGTATTAAATTTCCTTCCAAAATTGGGACTCCCTTTCTCTCTGCTTCTCACTGGCCTGTGTTGAAAATGATATTTAAATGCTCAAGTGTTTGTTTCGGTTGGTGTGCGATCCGAGTGGCCGATTGTCGGCAAATTAGAATAAAATTAGTTTATTTTAATCGTGTGTATTTAAATCGGATAAGTTACACGGGGTTGTGATGCGATGGCTCGTGCCACGAGCCTAACACTTGGGGTTTTTCTTCCTCTCTTTGATGCTCGATGCATGCAGTTGCTTAAGTAGAATTGATGAAAGGGTTTCAGATTTGGGTATTTGAAAGTAACTTTCTTGACGATGCGATGAACTCGGCACTTTGGAACTTCCCATCCCATAACGTTATGAACGAAACCCTTTATTTCAATTTCGTTTCTGCGATTGAGTAACACTGATACGGAGTAAAATAGGTCAGTCTCGTACGTTTTTACGACCAAAGCACTTGGCAGCACTCGGCAGAAGTTAGGCAAAGCAGATAGAGCAAAAGATACAGCCGGGAATGATCAATGCCCATTGATCTGGAACCTCGCGACGTTTTAACTCTCATCCTCGGTGCGTCAAGTGCGGCCGAGTGTGGTGCTGAGATGACAATCTCGGCTAGAAAATGGAAGAAACCAATTATGACACCAGAACCATCGGGCAATCCGGACCATATGCGAGCGCGAAGGGAATATCGCAATGATTTCCTCTGTCTTCGAGTTTTCCCGAAAACAGACGCCAATGCTTGAATTACGCTGGTCTAATTATCTCGAGGTCACGACAGAACCGTCCCGTCGATGGTTTGAACGTTGCGTTTTGAAAAAGCAAGCAAAGAGTGCGTCTTCTAGTGCGTACCAATTTGGAATGCTGAGTCACATCTCACCCGGAGCCCGGCTCTGTTTAAATACGTTGGTCATAAAATACTCCTCGAGTGTGACAAGTTGGGACATTTGCGTTAATGTATTTACCCAACAGTGTCCCGTGGAAAGCGTGATGTTGTGAAGCAATCAGCGGATGATCGTTGGATATGGCATCATCGTTTTACTGTGTTTAAAAAAGTGTCTGGATGTTAGAGATTAAAAAATAAACAGAAATGAAAGAATCAACTCTATTTCTGCAGATGAAGGTTTTAAACTATCTTCGGGATCTACAAATGTGAATTAGCTTTTTAATATTTTTGAATTTTAAATAAAAAACATTGAAAATATAAAAACTAATGTTGTGTACCCTTTGGCCGTGCAAATATTTCTTGCTTGAAAAATTATGTTTGCATATAATTTATCTGCGATTGACTTTTTGTAAAAGAAAAAGAAGAGACCAAAGCAAGTCATGAGTAGTCAACTTACGTTGCACTTATTCGATGTTTTGTTCCGTGCGTAAGGAAATCTGTAAAAATGTATTTCGTATTTGTTTTATATTTTTTAAAAGTAGTACAAAATGGGTGGTAAGGCTCTTGAAAAACCCATAACAAATTGAATAAAGTGAAGTAAATTTTATAAATCAATTTCTTATATCCACAGGCATCGGTGGCGACGAATCGGACGCATCTCGTGGACTGCCGGTTAACCTTGAAGTGCCTCCAGGACTGCAGGTCGTCCCGATGAGTAAACATCTCGAGCACGGCCCGGCTGAGATAAGCCTGCCAACGATGCTTCACCATCATCTCCTGCCCACCGTGGACGATGTTCGCGAGCGATTAAAGGTGTGTAAAGAACACATTTTACAAACGAGATAAGGCCCTTAATTCGCATTGTTTCTTTTTATATTCCAGCTACAGAGTGCGCAACAGTTCCTTCAACAAATGGCCCGACTTCAGCGACCACCACCGGATCTGGACGTGCAGACCGGATCCGTTCTGGCGCTCAAAACCATCCCGAAAGGCACCCAGTATGGTCCGTTCGTGGGGAAGCTGTTGCGGGAACCGATGGATCGGCGGTACGCCTGGGAGGTAAGCGAAACGTTACGAAAGATCAAACATGTTTTCCACCAACGAATCTTATTGGCACCTCAAGTGCAGAAGTGCGAGAATTATATTCCAAAACGCGCTGGCACGTGCTCGAAGACAACTTCCTTCAATGTAGTACAAAAGGGAAAAGGAAAAGAGCATATGCCACCGAATTTTCCTTTCCGGATCGTTAGCAATGGGTTTTTCGTTGATGTGTATCAGACTTCAATTTTCTACTTTCCACACCCCGGAGCAGAGGGGGTGCGTAAACGCATCATTAAGATAGCACAGGATTACACTCGGCTCAAGAGGCTCAAGTGGGTGCCCGGTGCTGATGCGGTGCGGTTGGTTCCCCATCGAGCGGCAGGCGATAATTGCTTCACTTCTGCAGACCACCTGATGTGGCTGCGGTACGTGAAGCAGAACCAGAACGAACCTTTTTTCGGAACCGCAATTATTTTGGAATCAAAGTTAAATCTATTTTTACAGCAATAATTCGCAACGTATCAAGTTTTATCCTCACCTTCCGTAGTGGGTCTTGTACGGAACGTGCTTATTTTAGGGATTATAAGAGATATTGGAGGATTTATAGCTGCTACGCGTCTTTTTACTGAAAGTGGTCAATGATAGTGAGGGTGCTTAGAGCTTCTGCCTGAGCTGATGTTTCTTTGGATTTTATTATTTTCAAAAACTGACTGCTTTACAAACAAAATTAAAATTTATTTCAAACAATCAAATTTGTTCAACCAGCTTTTCAATTGCTTAACAATTACGCTACCAATTACAGAGTTTCAATAAGCCAATTTGTCTTCTCAATTTTCGTAAGTCAATCTGCAAACATGATTGATTATCTTGTCAAGAATTATCCCTCTTCCTCTAGTAAGAAGGTGATCTAATTGAACAATTTGATGCGTCTGATCAATGATATTTTGTAACGGTTGATTTTTGCTCTAACAACTGAAAAGTGCTACGTCATTTGGAGAAAAAATACCTTACTTACCAAACATCATTAATAATCTCCTTGTCAAATGGCATTTTTGCGTGAAATTCAGCATTCTTTTCAATTAAACGAGTTGCTTTGAAGAAGATAACCATTTGAAGCATTCCATTGTTAATTGTGGAGCGTTGTTATGTATTATCTCCTCACTCAACGACGTGCAGGTAATGTTGGATCAAGGAGAGCTTCAGGTTCTTTTGGCTGTCTTTGGATGATGTCTTGTAGATTTTTGAGGGATGCAGATGTTTAGGACTCTCCTCTGGGCTACAATTTTTTTTGTAATTTGCCATACCAACCTAAAAATCGTCAGTTACAATATAATCAATTCTTACTCAAACACATATTCGCAATGCTGACATATTTTCCTTCGCTTTACTTCGTTCTTTTCTTGTGAAGCATGAATCTTCGAAAGCCGGAAGTAGCTTAATGAAACTATTGGAAACCTGAAACCAATCATAAGAAATGGATCACCAGCTTTTGATAAGAATGCAATTTTAGGGAATGGCACGCGCTGACAGTATGTCACTGGCGTATGTAGGCATGTCCATTATCCATTGGCTATTGTCCAGCACTTGATGTGTCCGGAAGATCCATTCGATGTTCGACATTCGCAGGTAGCAGCATGGAACGTGGCGTCCGAGCGCACCGTTAACTCCACACCCAGGTGATGACTTATTGATTGATGATAGCTGAACGGACAACGGCTCCGCTGGCGGAGATTGCTATCGATCTTCATTTAATTCCGCTTAAGCGCACCTCCGTTTGGCGCACGGTTGCGTGGGTCTCTCCAGGGATTCCCGGCACCAACCGATGCGGTGGGTCCCCTGGATGGTCTTGATTTCCTCCGGACATTGGCATGATTGTCCTCGGTATCTCGATGAAGGTAATAATGATGGACTTTGTGTCACCGGTTTTACCTATCCCCATCGGTCGCATCGATCCATCGACCGAGAGGACGGTGAAGGTGACAGTCGAGATAAACGATTGTGTCATAACAAACAATTGTGGTACCTTTCGGTGTAGAGTGAGTGAGGACGCTCGATATGCGTGTGTGCTCTAGTTATTGTCTCGGTTGACTTCACGGTGATTAAATGTGTTTTTAAATGTATCACTTACGTTTGGATGGTCTTTAAGACAGCGGGAGCGCCTTGGCAGGATAAGATAGAGCTCGAAAGATAGCGAATGGCGAGTGATTAAGGATGGCATCCGAAGGGAAAATGGGTTTTTGAATGGTCATTTATCGATGGCGTTAAATGGGAAGATGGATTTCGGAAGGCAAGGAGTGTATTTCAATTACAGTTGATTGGCAGGCTTGAGGTCAAAATGATAAGCTGTTTTTGGGAATTTTGGGAAAGCTTCTGGTTTTTCCCAAAGGAAGGTACTAGAATGAGATTAAATTACCGAAAAATTATGCTATTGTCACCATTTCCATTTTTGTTTTATATATTTACATTCTACACATGGATTAATGATTACAAAAACATACCGATGATAAACGAGATTTTCCATCGATTCGTTTACCATTGATTCGGTAACCATTTTCCAATATTTGTTCCGCGTGGCGCATCTGAATCCCTTTCAACAGGCCAATGATACGACGACTGTTGGCAATGGATTCACGGTGTAATCGTGCGTAAAATGTGCGCATAAGACCCTGATAAATCAACCATCATCATCTGCGAGAGCTACTGGGCCTGCAAGCTTATAGGGATTATACGTTAGTTTTTGGTTCAACTTTTGCCCCACGACGCGATTACAATTGTTATTAGTGTTGCTTAATCATTGTTCGTTGCCCCGCGTTGTGGGGTGCGGCTGTGCGGAGAGTGTGTGCTGTTTTTGATTGCCCGTGTACGAGATTTATGATTTATGTTCTCGAACCGGTGTGTCCCGGTGCCGCTTGAGTGGCGATTGCGTCGGTTGGATCTGTTATTGGAAGGGAAAAAAGGAACAGCAAAGGAATCGAAAAGATATCAGCCAACGATTGGATTATAGATACGGTTTTGTTTCCTAGAAAATCAATTGCTTGATACAAAAGATCTGAAAGAAAAATTCCAGATGATAAAACTAATTGAAGTATTAGTTCAAAACCTTATGCTTTTTTATTTAACAAAATTATCATTCGAACGAAGCTACCTTTTTATTTGTTTAGGGAAGCTGTCCTTTTATTTATCTTATCCAATCTTTATGGATCAGATGATTGATGATTTTGCTTAAATTGGTATCTTTACTGTTCTCAATCTTAAGGACTACAATGCTTCAAGGATTTTCTTGTTCTCAGTTTGAAATACTACGATGCTCAAAGATTTTATCGGCATGTAACATTAAATTAAACTGAATGAAACGAGAAATATAGCTACAGCGAATGCCACAATCATAGAAATTAAGAAGCTCAGCCTTGGAACCACATAAGGCGTCTTGTATCTAATTGTCCTATAAAACAAGGAAAACAACTCCGCACGCAGTTTCCTGCAAGAGTAGCACACTCATAAAAAGTAATAAACGATAAATCATAAAGCAATATCAAGTCAGTCAGTCGCACGCACTTGACCTCCCCATTCCGCTCAAGGAAAAGAGAGTCTAATAATCTCAACCCCGAGAGTGTGCGTGCTTGTGTGACCAACAGCCTGCTGTAACAAGTCGTTGAGGTCATCCCGGTGCCAGTCCGAACCATTTGGATTAGTTGGCGTGCGAAGCGAGATGGTGCGTTTTGGATAAGATTTCTTGCCACTGTTTTGCTACGTTACTAATAGATAGGAAGAAAATCCCTTTCGTGTTCGTTCGAAACTAGGCCCTCGTTCCGCAGCACGAATGAAGCCATCATATCTTCGCTTGGCAGGGTTTGTTCAGTGGCCTGTGTACTGATAGTAATTCGCAACGATTTGAGCAAGCACGACCCTCCCTTCGAAAAGGGTGCCTTCCGACTGACCTCTCTTTTCGCTTTCCCGAAGGGGGAAAAATTTCGTCAAGAATGGATTGTGTAATAATGTAATAAATTTCTTCCCCCTGTTTTTTTTGGTTCCCACTGGACACGGAAGAAAGTATGCTTCACCTCAGCGGAGGGTGGTTTTGTAGGTGAACAGTTCGTTTGGTCCCTTTGGAGGTCCGCAACGGGCAGCGTGGAACGTGTCGTCCGTGTTCTGGTCAGCGGAAGGATAGAACATCAAGACAGCAACCTGCACTATCACCGCAACATGACACAAACACATTTGTTAAGATATACCCGCGCCGTTTTGGCTGGGATGGGAACTTTTCGGGTAACGTGGAGAAGGTCCTTTCATGTCGTTCCCGAAAGGTGGCACCCGTAAGCTGGACTTCTTGCAAAAACTTCTTCGAAACGAAACGAAACGACGGGGTCGGCGGGAAAATGGATGGGTAATATTTAGAGGTTTTGTAAGTAAGCCATCGTCTTGCTTCCACCTCGTGTTGTCCGACATGCTAAACCTTCGGCATGTGTACGGGGTGGTCAGAGCCATGAAGCACAGCCGACGCCATTGTCTGCTGGTAAGCGGTTTCGGTTCGTTTTTTCGTTCAATCTTTTTTGGAAAAAGGATACTCCTTCCGTATTTTAGCACCGGCACCGGAACCGACAGAATGGACAGTAGTGGCTGCTGCTGGCAGGAACTGTCGTTTGTCTTGTCATGACTGGCCGGATATATCGCCGCGGTGGTGCTTTGCGTTGCGGAATATCCTGGAGCAAGGATGGGGACACTGTTATTACCGTTGTAAATTTGGTTCAATGGGGTTAGGTTAGGTTTCGTCCACGGTTGACGGTTGTCTTGCTTTCTAAGGGCTTTTGGAAAAGTAATGAATAGTTTCAATATTGTTTAAATTGTTCATGACTGTAAACCTTAAAAATAAAACTATCGAGGAGAATGATTGAAAAAAAAAAACAATAATGGTGTGAGTGTAGGATCATAAGTTCATCTTAAATGTTTCATTACACTTTTCTGTCCATATGTCATAAGTTTGATGCTAATTTTCACATCTTTCTCTGGACCTCAATCTTGAGCTTGAGAAAATTTGTTTTGCACTCGAAAAGCTTTTTTCCAACTTATGAGTTGATAAATGAATAGCACACAATGGGAAAATGGTAGAATTCTTTTTCATTCTGGACTGGTCTATAATGGTGGACGGACCTGGAAGCTGACTAATGTGCTGGGTGGAAAGAGGAGAATGTGGAATGGAGACGAAGAGGGTGTAAATTAATATTAAAAAGTTGCAATAAAATTATAATTAAAATTTTATGCTTAATATGTTATGGGCATTCAACCGACTCGATTCGCGAAGAAGGGTATTTATTGTATTCTACTTTTTCCTCACTCGCATACACACGGACTTTTCCTCTCTGCTCCTCTCCGTTTGAACAAGTTTGATGTGGTATTGTTATAGTTCGTTTGTGGTGTTTTGCGCGCACAAATTTGTGAAAGTATTCATAGCCCAGCGGTACGCAGTTTCAGCGTGAGCGTTGAGATTGGACAAAAAAAGTTCGCGATGAATTGAAGCCATCAGGAGTTGATGTTCGCCCTCAGGGGCCAACAGGGAAGCTCGGCACAGGCTCGCTCACATCAAAGGGGAAAAGTTTTCGATTTTCTAGTCCACTGCCAACGCTACCGGTGGACAATCGCCGGTGACTACGGGCTCGTCGGGACGTGAAATTGTGTGAAATATTAATTACATTTCTGCAAAAATAACATCCCAGCTTTGGGTTTGTGTGAGCGAGGAGGAGTGAGCTTGGTGGAGGTGGGTTGCCTGTTCATCAACACAGTTGTATCGAAACACATGCACTCGAACACATCTACGCCAGCGAACCGTGTGTTCGAAGGGATGTAGTTTTGTCACAGTGCTAAAATTTTAATGAGTTCCCACCACCTTCTCCTACCACATCGGTTCAAAAAGGACGAGCTGTAGGTCCCTGATGTGCCGGCTGATGATGGGTGATAGGGATGAAAAATAATAATTTACGCCCCGACAAATCGACAGCCTCGGTGGAGGCAACATGACGCACGGATATGTGTACGGTTGGCCGATCCTTACTGGCGCTTTTGTGCGTTAATTGCCTCAAAATGTGACGCCATTTATTATCATCATTTCACTCGACCCCGAACCGGGAGGTCCAAGGATAGGAGGGTGGATGCACAAGGGTGAAAATTGAGTTGCGTTATGCTGTAAACAGCATGCATTCAATGTTTTACGTGCGAGTGGTCCTGCTGTGGTTCTAGAGGTGAAATGCTTCTGCAGGATGTTCTTTCTAAAGGACTATAACTGGATTTCAATCCCAAGCATGTTAACTTACTACTTATGAAATTGGTACCTAATGTTTAAATTTAATTATCAACAAATATAATTTTTAATTTTATCTGCCAGAATCCTATAAGCTTATCGTGGACCTACACAAAGTATAAAGTTGGTTTCACAAAATCTACAGCATGAAATCTCGCATCATCTTTCTCTTTTACTGCGGGTTAGACGAAAGTATTTTGATTGACAGATGAACGTTATGACTTACTGTTAGCGGTAATTGCTGCCGACTTTAGCAACTTGATACTTTCGAAGGAATTTGTTAACGACAATATGAGTAAAAGCATGTTCGGCCACGAAATGATTAAGGTTCGAAGTAAACTCCAGTCACAAGTAAGGGAGATTAGGTCCCATTATTCAATCAATCGATGTGTTAGAAAATGCGCCATTCTGCGGACATTGGTCAAGCTGATGTATGCTACGTTTCATACTGCAGATGGTAGGGTTAGATGAGGCAAAATCACGTTGCTAGTCCTGCCTTTAACTCCACTCTTTTTCTTATGCTAATGAAATTCCAAGGAGACAATCGTACGCAGGTATTCTGTCATCTCAGAGAAACGTTTTGACCGTACAAACGGCCTGAAATGATTGACAGCGTGCTGGCCTTAGGGGAAAATGGTGGCAATAGGAATAACCTTAGAAAATCACGCATAAATCAGGCTACTCGATTTAGAAACCAAGCTGGTATAAATTTACGATAGTTTATTTTTGAGGAGAAGATTTTGATCAAACATACTTTAAAAGAAGGGTAGTATGATTAAGATGGGTAAAATGTAGTCGGCAACGGGTTCGCTTCTAGGGGATTTAAATCTATCCTAAGACTCTAGGATATAATCCTGCAAATTGAAACCAAAACATATTTATTTCGGTAAAGAAAAGCGAATGCGCTACCAGATAAATCGGGTACATTAGTTGGCGTCAGGTTCGGAGAAGGCTTGAAATGATCGGTAAGAGGAAGCGCGGCCCAACGGTGTTTTATTTCTCAATAAATGTTTGGCGCCATCACGCCACCAAAGTATGGACAATTTGTGTCAACTGGATTGATTCATCCCAAAATCTGACGAATTACGTTTCATTCAGAAGATATCAAAGAAAGATTTTTTGTGGGCAAATAAAAAATACAGGGAAGAGCTAATCCCTTTACGGGATCCGAATGCTTCGACTGTTCAGAAGGATCCTAATCCTATCGGAACCATTTTCCGCTTTCCTGGCTGTGTCGCATCTTTGATTGAGATATCAAGGTGTCTCCCATCAACCTCGAAGTAGGCAGCATGTAGCTCAATCTGCTTCCGCAAACTCAACAGAAAAGAATAGAGTCGTCAGAAATTGACACGGCGTACAGCTGATGATCGAATTAGCCGTGGTGGTTTCGGGGTCGTTTGTTCGGATTTCATATCTACTTTTTATTTCACTCTTTTTCGCATGTTTTTTTTTGTGAAGCAAGTGATCCTCCTTTCTGTCCCTTTCGCTTGTGCCTCTTCCACACGGAAGAAGGAGCCCTTTTCCAGGTGTAAATTAGTGGTCTCTCTGAAGAAGATCCGCGCACATCAGAGAGGTGAAAATATTCATCTGTCGGGGACGACTTTGGAAATAAAATCTAGCCCTTAAAATACCCGGATGATCGTTGGAAAGGAAAGTCCGTGAAACCACGCCAACCGGTGATGGAAAAGTAGATCATATCTTCCCATCCCTTTAATCTACCCTTACGGGACTATTAATGGGTGTGAGAGAGAAAGACAGGCCGCTGCAGTAAATTACAATTTGAGGTTCCTCGGTTGCAACGGGATTCGGTAGTTTAGAAGTCCTGTTCGGCAAAGGGTGCATGGTGTGAATTTGATGATTGACACTTGGACATGAGATACGAAAAAAGGGGTTAGTATTTTAGGGGCATGCATGTCTAAGGATTAGGCTGTGGAAAAGGAGCACGATGGAGTTAGGATGCATTAGGCAAAGTCGATGTGGCAGTCTCAGAGCAATTGTCAAAAGGATATATCTTCTATCGTCATCTATGAACATTTAAAATAAATCACATTTCAAAATATCCACGTTTCTTCAAGCTCTTCTTGGACTCTTTGATGATGCTAGTTTTTTCGAGTTTCCATTTCAAATCTTTTAGAGAATTTGTATTGTCAATGAAATACGTTTTTTGACCACTTGCCGGTCAGAAGAAAAGATGTAAAGAAAGGTTTTTAAATGCTACCTGCATACTGTTTTCGTCGCGCACGTTCATCTGCATGTCTTTTTTCCAACTAATTCTGCCTGCATTCTCGTGCATTCACTCGCTGCACCCGCATTGTTCGAAAGGGAAGGATTAGGAATGTGAAAAGCACCGTGCTTGTGGGTCTCAAATCTGTAGAATAATAGTAACTGATTATTGACACCTCTGTGCAGAGCCTGAAAAGCGTTTTCAAGAGAAGCGGGATCACTTGTTTGATCCTTGTCTTTATTTGAAATCTTGTATCTTTTTCACATTGAAGAGCCTCATCGTACATTGAGGTGTGCACATTTGTCACCATCGAAAGATGACAAAGATTTTCCCCAGAGAAGGGAGGTGGAAATTTATCTGTTATATCTTTTTTTCTGCGAAATATTTAACGAGGCAGAAAATTGTAATGAACTTGTTCCATTCAGAAATGTGAAGACGTGCGATAAAGCCGTTTTTAGCCGGGTTTTTAAAAGCAAGTCACGATGAGATTATTAAAATTCATTTTTCACCATTTTTCACAAACCTAGTGTTTCCTGTTTTGTTCCTTACCATATTTCCTTGGTATTTTACGGTGTTATCATGAATTTTAACACACTATTGTGTCTATTCACTTACCAAGGACAGTAAATCTTCGTGAGATCACTTTCCCCACTCCCACCGCAACCAAATCCCAATTGGCACTTTCCGCTTGAAATGTGGGAAAATCAATTGCCCTTATCACAAGGACGTAAAACATCCCGCCAGGGACGTCCGTTTCGGTCGGAAAGGGGGTGACTTGACACAACAACGGAGAGACTAATGTGGGAAATATGTTTCAATCTGCTCCGCTCCGGCGTTTTCCTCGTCTTGCTGGAATATTTAACACATCTTCACCACACCACTTGCCGCACCGGAATATCATTCACTCTCTGCGGCCCCTTTTTAGCTCGTCCTCGTTGGAAATACGGTAAATGCGTGGGGAAACGAACGTAAAGAAGAAAAACAAGTCGATGTATACTCCCTTTTCATCATCAATTCTCGGTACGCCCCCGAGGCATCCTTCCGGTTTTCCGAGGGGGCTGACGAAAAAGAGGGTGGTTTTTGTCTACCCAGCCCCATCCGGCCGAACTCCCGGCCCAAAAGTGCGCTTGAAAAGCCACCGACGTGGGTTGGTGGATTGTTGCTCAATTTTGATTAAATTACCACCGCTTGGAGTGTTTTTAAATATGTTTTTCCTCTTCCTCCCATCAAGGCCCCGATTTTCCATTTCGAGCCTTGATTTTTCCAACGTTTTTCCCCCTCCGCAGCGCAACGGCCGGAGGTTGTTGATTTGCGATGTGTTTACCAGCGGTTTACAGCATGCGGCAGGCAAACGGAGGGCGGTCCTTCGTGCCGAGCCGTTTTCCGAAATGGGGGTGAACGGGACGACGTTTGGTGAATAAGTGATGGGTTTTGTATATTTTTTCATTCCTCCCGTTAGGAGGGTCGTTTGCTGTCTGGTCTACGGTGAGGAATCACTTTGTAAGGCCAGAGATAGACAAGCGGCTGCGGCTATGAAGAAGTCAATCAGAGAGGGACGAAATGACCAAACCAAGTGGAGTTGACTTTTCGATGCCGGTTGTTGTATTTTTGTTTCGGCGCTAATGGAAATTAGCATATTTTCTTTCCATCGCACCCTTGAAACCATCGCACTCCGATGTGCCCTTTGCCCGGTTGCATTTTCCCTTGCTTTTCCCGAACCAAAAAAAAAACCCAATGTAGCACCACTTGAAATAGATATTCATAATCTCCGGCTCTTGTACTTCTTTGCCGTAAGGAAGCTCTCTCCCTCTTACTTTTTTTATTTTACGATATGAAATTGAATTTTTCTTACCCGCAATCGATTGTTAATTGAACGGAGGTTTTCCGATACGGCTTCACGTATGAATTGGTAATGTGTCGCACGCCCGTTCCGGGAGCCCAAGTTGCGGTCCCAAAGGAGCAAAACCGCAGGAACAAAACCCACCGATTATGGATGTAAATTGGGTCCTCCTGGGCAGATGACCGAGAATCGTCATCGGAAATTGACAACTGATTGATTGACGGGTCGGTGGTGTGTCTGGTTGACGGTTTGAAGTGTCCGATCTAACGCGTCCGACACAATGGAACACTCATTACCGGCGCGCGCGCGGTTACATCGATTGGTATGCAAATGTGACCTATCGATCCCGAGATAATGGAATTGGAATTGTGTATCGATGGTGTATGTGGGAAAATGCGTCTCAGAGTTTATGTACAGTAAAGCTTGAATGTTTCAAATACGCGTACCATTTACCTTCCTTTTAGTGATATATGAGTACATAAGTCTTGAGTCTGACCGATGGTTTCGTTGTGTCCAGCTTGTTCCGGACAGCTATTAATTGGTGGCGATTAGTCATTTACTTTAGACTGAGAATCAAAACTCTCTGAAGAAGTGCCTTTTGCTTCTTGCATCGTGTCGAACATATTGTTGGATGGGCTCCGTTTGTCACAAACTGTCTGATTTCATGCACGTTTAATTGCGTAGGAATTAGTTCTAGACCAGCTGTAGCATAAGTTGCTCAACTGCCTGTCGCAACATAACATATTTTGAACGCCTATAAATTATCAGTTATAATTGCTCTTGGTTTGTCACAATGCCCAGGATTCATCCAGTTGCTCTTGTGCAGAAGATTCAGTCCAACACCCCGGTTTCCGCTCAAGTACCAAGCAGATGAGGATAGATTTTTAATAACTTTATAATTAAGCGTGAAATTCGGTTGCCTTCTGCGGCTTACCAGCGAGTCTCATCAGTTCCCTTAGAGGCATAGAAAGTCGATTGCATTTGTACCGTACTTGAAAGAGGTCTTCCAGTAACTTTTGCCGCCCCGGGCAAGTGGCAAACAAGGGTGACAGTCTCGGAAGACGGTTTCCGTATCTCTGTGTCTCTCGTCGTCGTAGCGCACGACGTTCTTTTTTCATTATCCGCTCAAGCAGATGCCTAAGCAAACATATACTTGAAGTCCTCGACGGTGTGGTCTCCTAGGGGTGACTTCGAAGTTCATCGCACCCTTTTCCGACACGCTTGACTGCACCGTTGCGTTTCCAGTGCATCACACGTTAGTTGTGTTTTTCTGTTTTTCTCTTTTGCGATGCTTATCATATGAATCATCGGTGTCGCTTAGCGATATCTTTTTTCCCTACAAGGACATACAAAAAGATAAACTCTTTAAGTGTTTCGAAATAGAATAAGATAAAACTAAAGTGAATGTATATTCGATGAAATATTTCTAGCCAACATTAAACCTCATCCGTCGGGGCAGATTAGACTATGTGCTAACGAATTTCACAAAACGACATTTGCACTTCGTCACGGCTATTACAGGCGTCGCCACCGGTCGGCAGCGGCTCTAAAGGCAGGAAACGGAAAAAATAAAACCCCAAGAATCGACCCATTTCTTGGCCATGCTAAGGCAACCCCACGTCGTCGAGCGTCGTCCGGGCGAATAATGAGGTTCCTTCTTTGACACACGTCCATTCGCCTAATAGCACAATGTCTTCCCGATCGTGTCCCGATCGTTAAATGCGTGAGTTGTGCGTTCGAAGATGATAGCTCACGTACGCGGCAGTATTGAGATCAGCGCAGGGCCCAGTCTTACACAGGGAAGTAGGTGACCGATGGTAGGACCAACCGTCGGGGGCCCGGATGGAATGTGGAGTCCAGCGGTGATGGGTTACTTGTATATTGTACAATATCACGTACGAAGATCATCTTTCTCTGGTCGCTGGAAGCGGTCACTAACTGCTTCCCGGCAAGTTGCCTACCGTCTGCTCGGAAAATGAACGATTCGTTCCACTGTCGTCTCTTTCACTCACACAGAGGATAGCCGTTCGGTGGCAACATGTTGTGTCCGGAAATCTACGCTGCTATCTTTCGAAACCTCAAATTTTAATTATATTTTCCACATGCCGGCCCTCTGTGTGTTGCATGTGTTTGGAAAAACGAATGAGAGATGAGCGTTTGCGTTCACCGAACGTGCCGAAACATTGATGGAAAGATAGAAAGTAGATCGGTTGGTTGAAAACCTTGTTCCCCGACTCCTGAACAAAAGGTTCATGGAAATGATCTTGTATCTGGGTGACATGATGTCTTCAACGTAAAAAATGAATGCATACCAGTTTTCTTTTTGCTACGTGTTAATGTCCTGTAAGGCATTTCAATTTCTTCCTCTTTTGAAGGCATCCTTGATGCGGAACTTTGATTTTGACGGCTTAGAACCGTGTTCTGATTGTTCCTCCAAATTAGATGAATTTGTACTGTCCTCTCGGTATTGCGTTTCTGGTGTCCTTCTTACAGGATCATGGCCGGAATGAAATTTGTTAATCTTCTTTTCTTCTAGCATATCTAAATTTTCCGAA
The DNA here is from genome assembly GCA_000441895.2 of Anopheles sinensis. Lineage (NCBI taxonomy): Eukaryota > Metazoa > Arthropoda > Insecta > Diptera > Culicidae > Anopheles > Anopheles sinensis. Next base: position 531,069 of record KE525299.1, on the reverse strand, counting down.
ACCTTGTTCCCGTCTTTTCGACTTTTCACGTCGGACAAGCTCGCCGGACAATGCAGCCTCTAGCGCTACCGATCTTTAATCTGCTCAAGATTTTTCGATTGCATACAAGCATAGTCCCATTATGGAGGGTGGAAGATCCGTTTCGTTCACACTTGCGGATTATCGATTCTGTCTTTTACGTTTCTCGTTTCCTTTTTTAAAGCATTTTGTCTCTGGTCACTCTGGGTTGGGATCGATGAGCTGCATACAAAATGCATTCTGACGTCCTTTTGACAATTTCACACTCGGTCTTGTCTCTCTGAACGTGAAGGATTTTTGGGAAACGGTGTTCGGATGGTTTGGGCTAATCAAATTTTTCAACGAAATTAATTTTTAATTTGCTCTCCATGGTGAACAAACGACCGAACAGCGATCGGAAGGATAAAGCGGGTGAATAAGGTCGGTTGAGAAGAAGAAAGCAAAATCGTACGTGTCAATCGTTGCCATCGACCGATTGGTCAAAGAAACGACGGAAAAAGGGAGATGGATTCACCTTCGGCGGGTAAGGACAGAATCAATGGTATCCTGCTATATCCTGTAAGCTTCGGAGGGGTCATCCTTGTTCGTGATTGGACAATAGCGGTCGGTTTTCTTTTACGCATGCGACGAGCAAGAAAGAGCTTCATGCTTATGTACAGAATACGTAACAGCGTTGAAAAGTGTGAGATAAAATATGATGGTCACTTGCAAAAGGGATTTTTGTAACAGAGGATCTGAAGAAATGGAAATCTAAACCTGCATCAAAATGGGAAACTGGAGATTTTCCAAGACTTTGAGTTAACGATTTAAGCTTCTATAAGTTCATACATTAAATTGTTGGCTTTTACCAATTTTTCATTAGCTTAGAATTATTACATTCATTTGATTGAAAATTAAAAATCGAGGGACAGAAATTAAATTCAAACACCCTTTTATTTTTCACCGGTTCTACCGATTGCATATGTTGTGGCTAGTGATGGTCGACCCGAACCTACCGAGTCGGAGCTATCCGCCTATCCCCCTATCCGAGCTATATGCCCAAATTAAACTAGTTAGGGTCGACCCGTGGCTGCAGCTAAGGTTATGCGAGTTTGACCCGAAGTCGACTCGGACTCGTTGCACCCACGGGTCGAACTCGATTCCACTAGGGACGGACTCGATTCCGGGTCGATCCGTAAAAAGAGTCGAAAGACACATCACTAGTTGTGGCGTATAACCGGTTCAACTCCAACAGCCTGTGTGTCTTGGCTAAGCGGTTCACTAGTTCCGGAACCTGCCACCAGAGTACTGACTCTTTTTTTCGAGGAAGGTTTTTAATGTCTCCTTCTATTTGTAAAAATATGATATATCCTTCTAAATATCATTTTTTTATCATTACTCATTTCAGGTGATTGACCTTGATATCCGAGGCTGGCTGGACGCAACACCGGAGCCGACAAACTGGATGAAACACATTCGCAGCACTTCTTCCAGCACGGAAGAGGTGAATGTGCAACATTTTCTCAAAGATGGTCATGTGAGTCGAAGCGATTGGTGAAATCGTCGGATCCGTTTTCTTAAACTCGATTCAAATTTCTAACATGATCCGCTTTCCCTTGCCCCTTCCCGTCCTCTTTTCTCTGCTGTCAATTCTATTTCCAGCTGTGGTACGAAGTGATATGTGATATCAGTCCCGGAAGGGAACTGCTGCTCGGTCCGAAGGTTCCTCTGCATCCCCGGGACGGTCAAGACGAGCGCAGCAGCGAACGTGGATCGGGTGAGTTCTTCATCGTCATCAAGCTACAGTACAGGTCGTTATCAAACCGATTTTATCGCAGATGTGCGCGAACAAAGTGCCGAAAGGATTAACTTCTCCCCTCGCTCGAAGCGTATCGTTGCGTTGAAACGATCATCTAGTGGCAAGCGGCTAATAACTCAACAATAAGATTAGCTTACAATCAGGTCCAACCCTCTGCTCCGCATGTATGCAAATAGTGCAAATAATAAACTCTTCACTATTCATTTTCCACGCGCTCGTGATTTTGGTGGAATTAAAATTCTGAGCAATCAAAGGATTAGCCAATAGGACTCTGCACAGCAAATCGCGTGTGCCTTCTGGTTGGGTATGATTGTTTGTCGATGCTTCGGTTTGAATCAAATTACCGGTACGGAAGCAGTGAATTCAATTTAATTT
>KE525299.1:481083-521036 GCA_000441895.2 Anopheles sinensis | reverse complement strand
CGTCTAAGGGACCAAGCGTTGATTCCACTTAACTGACACTTTTCGAATGACAGTGAAATGCAAATGCACATCAAGGTTAATGGGGTTGAGAGCAGGTTGTGGCCTTACCAGATCCTGTGCCGGACGTCGATTGGAAGCGAACTGGAAGGTGACTGGAACGCAAGGGTGCATAACAATGCACACCTGTCAGAATCTCTGAACCGTTGAGGCACGAGAGCACGTACAGGCAACGAAAAACCGTTACAATTTTTGGTACAGCAATTTTTAAAATACAACAAGAAAGAATAGTCTAGCAAATTTAAATTTTGACAACTTATACTTGATGTCAAGAATGGCGTTTTTAAATGTATTTAAAAATACACCATATGGCTTATTTTTTGATAAGGAAAAAGTTCTCACATTTTTCATTTTCGACGCTTCCTTGGCCATGGGAAAACTCATTCTATTTTCCCATAAGTCACCGGGGACAATTTCACCCTGCAGTAGCAGCGATATCACCTTCAAGAGCAAGAAACAGACGCCATCTGTCGCGGACGAAAGGGTCCCCACGATTAAGACCACGCTAAGGCTTCCCCGTACTTCTCTCGAAGGGGAAGAAATTGACCCATCTGCTCCGAGGTAGCGACGTCTTCGGTTGAGCTACTTCTAAGTTCGTCCCGCAGTATGCACTGCATTTTTCGGTGCAATATGGTCTTCCCGTCAGGACCGGTGGTGGATTCATTCACGGATGGATTGCGTGGGAACTTCAAACTACCTTTTGTGTTGTCTGTGTGCTTTCGTGGCTTGAGAATCACCTAGCGATTGGCGATTCGCTGATCTACACTTTGATGTTTTTATGTGGTCTAAATAGATGCAAATGATATCATTGTCTCCGTAATGAGTCGGTCGCCTTTTTCTTACCGTCCGCGTGGGACACAAAAAGTAAGTTCTATGACCTATTGTTTGAACCGCAACCGCTTTGATACATTTACATATATTTCTGCGTGAGAGTGAAAGTAATTTTCCTACATTAAATTAAACAGTTGATCATTAGTTAGAATGCTTTTGAAAAGCAAAAATGACGAGTCAATTCCATTTTGAAACTTTCCATACTTTCCTCGGGACCCGTTACACTAATTTTGTTATGCTCTTACTTTCTGATTAAATTTCTCTCCGTCAGGATTAATATTCATTACGAAGAGAAGATTTAATCGTTTCCTTTTCCGTTTTTATTAATCTAATTTGCATTCATTTCACCGCACAACTACAAAGGATACACTTTTCGTGGTCCGGTAGGAGGTCAACTGATCGTTCCGCTAAACTATTCCAACGTACTTTTTCCCTTTAATTACCCTCACCCTGAAGCTTCCAGATTACCGTTCGCACAGGTGGTCAAACGATGCAGGACTTTTCGTTCGTTTCTGTGTAGGTGTAGGGTCACACTGAGGTTGCTTATGGTAACGTTACGTAGCGTTACGATGGTGCTGTATGTTATTATCCTTTATCATTTCGTGCGGTGGCTTATGGATGTATGGATGAGAGTGTCAGGGAAGGGCTCATATGAGCACAGGTTTTATTCCTACTACACTGACCGAAAACATCCTTCCCCATTTGGCCACTCGCCGGTGATGGGGTATGTACTCCTTTCTCACCCATGCATGTCCTTCGACCTGAGCGGGGGTCCTTGCTTTCCAAGTGTGAGTGTTTGTCTGCGTGTGCATCCGTTTTGTCTCTTCCCCTCACACGCGATAGAAGCGTCGCCTTGTCGTTGGCGATCCCTGCGTGACTTATGTGTTCGCGTTACGATTGACTGCGTGCAGGTCCTTCTGAGGGGCGAAGGGGTCGACACATCACCGACAACGACGATGGGGTGTTTTACCGTGTGTGGTTTATGGCACCCCTCACCATTGGAGGGTGTATTGGTGCACATATCCTATGCATATGAGCGGACTCACCTGAAGCCACGAAAGGATTCCACGGGGGCAGGGTGACAGGCGCGATACGGAAGCGACCAGCCAGCTCGGCTTTGATGCGACGTTGAATCCGGACAGTCCGGCAATCGGTTCCCGGGTGAAGACGTGTTCGGATGTTCCTCGGGAAATCCAAGGATCCTCCCGCCATAAGAAGTTGTAGAGCAGGAAAGATCGGAGCATCTTCATAGAAGTGAATCTAGTGTGTGTGTGATCATCTTATTAGTTAGTTTTCAACCAGAGATTGCAAAGGAATAGTTTGTTGGAAGCAGTGATAAAATTGTTTGATTTTCGTTGTACTTAAATGTAATTTATCTAAAAGAAGATATATAATAATTTTCGGTGAAAATCAAGTGAATGCTTAAAGATCTAAAGTGAGTATGCAACACGAACAAAAGTCAAAGTTGCTAACAGAACGTGTTGCTTCACAGATTGCGTACCCAATTCCCTGCGTGCCAGTCTCATTTATTTTAATTTAGTCATTTCGTGTAAACTTTACATTTTGCACACTTTCAGCATATTAAGGCTCACGCTGAAAGTCGCACAATGGCCGTCGCTTTCGTACCTCTTTCACCTTCCCGCCACGAAGGAGCTCATGTGTGTGTGTGTGACTCAAAGGTTTTCCATAAAAAAAACAATTAGTTGAAAAAATCGATCCGCGACCACAACGACGACGATCCCAAAGATGATGCCGCTCAATGGTCTCAAATGCGCTCCTCCAAAATGGAGTGTCCGTTTCGGCGGCGTCCGCACCGTTTGAGAATCGGAAAATGATTGATTACTCCGTCGTCGACGACGGTCCCGAACCTGACCTGGCCTCGCACGGCCAATCTTTGTTTCTTGCTGCTCGCTGTCGATGGTCGAGGCCTTCGTCTCCGCTTGTCCGTGAAGATGCGGGGAGTTATCTAAGTTACCCCCTTCCCACTTCCCTCTTCGAACCGGACAACCTGTGCTGCCACACACCGGTGAAGATGATGACCTCGACTCGGGCTCGAAGGAATGTGTGGCATAGATTAGTTTTTCGATTTTGGTATTCTTATTTTTTTCTTGGGCCGTCGAAGGGGCATCCAACCGAAACGCAATGTGGCCTAATCCTGGTGTTCGGGCCATATGAATATCTGTTTCAAATGGCCCCAAAGGCTTTACCGTTAGGTATCGGTAGGATGCGGCTGCCGTTGCCGTTGGGGTTTGCTTCTGTCTGCCGAGGGATTCCATCGAGGCAGCTCCGAATGATCATTCACCGAAGACTCGCTGACGGTCAGCTCCTTCACCCCGTTTGTCTCTTCCTCTCCCTCTACTCCGTCCGGAGCACGCACCGGATCACGGAGGAGCACGCATATACATAACCTCCGCATGATCACCTTCGAAAAAATACCGGGGGTACCAAGTGATTGATGCGATTCAGTCACCGGTTTGTATCAACAAAACTACTGCTTTTTGCCCGCGTTTTGTGTCCCGGAGGGGAGGAGCAGAACCCGAGGAGCCCGAACAGAAAAAGGGTGCCCCAAAAGTGTACATTAGGACCTGGGAGGGGCGTTGGGAAACGGGGCATGTATCATTGCTTCACATCCCCCCGTGGTTGATCGATTATCTGTCCGGCGATCTTTTGGCCTCCCGAAAACTAGCTTCCATTTCAAACGTCGCGCGCTAGCTACCTTTCCAACTATGGAGCGCTTGGAAGGGTGGCGCGGGATGGTGGAAAAATCTATCCCTCGACGAACGTTTGAACGTTTGCTTTTTTTTCCTTTCTTACCTTTCATTGCATTGTACGGATTTGTTGCCGGACGGACACCTTCAAGTGGAAGTCCTCCACGGATAGTTGCGATCGATATGAAGATATGAGCGCTTTTTATGTTCCTCACCTCTTGAGCGGCATGAATGGAGAGTAACTTCATTTCTTCACACGAGCTTGGGAAAGTCCTTTTTTGAAGATCGAACTGTCCGCGATCGACTGGGTGCGAACAAATGGCAACTCGGTTTGTACGATTTATCATTATTGCAGCATCGAGCATCAATGGTTTGGGGTTTATAGTGTTCGAGTGTTTTAATTGTTCCATTACGGCGTGTTGCAACACAGGCGAGCGAGCGCGCGCGCCCGCGTAATATGTTAATGATGTCTGACGGTTGTTTCCACCATCTTATCACCAATTCACCCGCAGGCGGTTCCCAGCACAGCGAAAACTACGAGGACGAGTACAATACCTCGGCCGAGCTCGACACCAGCCTTGGCAGCAAGGAGCAGCACCATCACCAGCAGCCCAACCATCACCACCACCACCAGCACCATCTGCACAACAGTAGCAGCAACAGCAGCAGCAGTAACAGCAGCTCCGGAGGCAGCAGCACCGGTGGAGTGGCGGAACATCGCCATCACCACCGAACTCGTGGAGCGAGCAAGGCGAACGGAGCGACCGACGGTGGCAACAGTGATCTTCAGGAGCAGCAGCAGCAGCAACAGAACTCCTCGGACGTCAAGGAGGAGGACGAAGACGAGCAGGGCATCGATGCGCGTTGTGTCGTCTGTGATCGGCAGTGTCACGATATTGATCAGTGAGTAGCAGTATGGGTGTTTAATGTAATGCCTTTTTTTTACCTTACTCCAGAGTAATGTTTTATGCCTAGTTTACATGAAGCGTAAAAAACTGAAAATCCATGCGAAAATGTCACTTTTTCGGTCATTTTTTTTCGTTTCGTGTAGACGTTAATTTTTCCTGGGCCGATGCAAATGAAAACGCATTCAATATTGGCTTGAGTGCTTGGGCGTTTAACTTTCAAAGAACAGCGGAGAGGTTATTTGATCACTGAAATCTCGTCAAAAAACATTTTACATCTTCACAAACACCAAATATTCCATACGGTTGAACAAAATACCACTAGCGCAAATCTGTGTAAACCGTATTTATCACTCGCCGACCCATAAACAGATTTACGCTTACTTTGACAGTTGACAGACATTTTCGCATGGATTTACAGACTTTTACGCCTCGTGTAAACTGAGCATTATGCGTTGACGATTGATTTATTTTTTACACTCGGAGTAGTGTATGGTGGTCTGTTTGCCTACCCGTTTCCTGTGGGTGTGCGCTATGTCCACAGAACGGTGGCAGTTTGCTAATGATCGTCTCTTCAGGTCCAACGGCTGGGTCCGACTCCACCAGCACTCCACGCGTGTAGGAGAAGATCGATCGAACTCAGAAGCAAATATTTGTTCGGTAGGAAAATCAATTTCCTTACTCCTTCACTCATTTCACCCCAAACAAACACCCAACTGCTGGCCAACCGTAGCCAAAGATCCCGGTCCCGGGACACTTGGGTGGGTGAGTACGTTGAGGGAGTAATTAATCTTCAACCGGCTGTCATTTGACTTCCCGCCAGTGCGCCGCCTTGGCTCCTTCTATTACCGACGTTTAAGGGAAGGCGCAAAAGGGACCGTTTTCTATCCGCGTATGGCGCCCGCTGGGGTCATCAGATTGGTGCGGAGATTACCCGGATCGGGTTTGAAAGGCGGTGAACCGCACGAGACGGGTCGCATACCGCGAATGAAAACAATAAATTTGAGTCCACCTACGACTCAATTTGTTTTATACCTTACACTCGTCGTCGTCGTCGATCGGTCGATGAGGTGAAACAAAGCTAAAACCGCTGCAGAAAAATGGTATTAAATACTGAAGATCTCTACAGGTTTTCATACAGCCAGATGAAAATGTGGTTGCCTATTTTCATCGTCTTTTCTACGGGATTCTTCAGGAGGGAATATGTTGGGAGTTGAATTTTGACCCACGTCAAAGCGTGCACACTTTTGCCCGAGGGTGACGAACGCCTACGCCAAAATGACGGTACCTTACCGATGCAAATAATCCTGTTGTTCAGGTGCAGCAGTGAAGATGTAAAGGTTCTCTGCTCGATCGACCACCGATTCAATCGCACCGAGAAGCAATCGTACCACTGAGGACATCTCTACTGGGGAAAAGAAAACAAATTGACTTGAAACTATGGCGGCATTTCTTAAAGCCTCCCATCATGGAGACACCTGGAGCGAACTGAACGGTGAGTTTGCGTGATCACTTGGCGCCAGTTGAGCCACAGCTGAAGAAGTTGGAGAAAGAGAGTTGAAAAAAAACGAAGCCGGGAATTTAATTTACCGGGATTTCAATTTATGACTTCGTTCTCTCTGTTTGGCTACACCGAGGAACCCCATCGAGGACGCATAACGACTCTGAGAAGATCTGTTCGTGTCTGCTCCTCACGGGAATGTGAAACAACATTTGAATGCAAATGGCTGTGTGTTGAAGAAAATGAAAGTTTTGTACAGTAATCAGGATAATACTCCTGTAACGCCATTTACGTGGCTCGCGAAGGATTGGAGTTGGAGAGATTATATTTCAGTGCCATTCAGTGGTGACGGACGTCGCTGCGGGTTGATGTTTCGGCTAGAATTAATTTCTTCATTCGGTCGACGTTTAATCAGTGCTATTAGCTTTAAATGGATTAAATTCACCCTTTCCGCGTTCGCACCCGGAGGGCTTTGGGCGGATGTGAAGGATACCCGATGGGGCGAGACCTTTACGACCTCAACAAAATGTCGGCGATTTGATGGAGCTGTTCCATGCGATCCCAACTCTTGCACCGGTGGGAAAAGGTATATAGTCCAGCTATACGCATTAACCCCGAGTGCTATATGGTAGCAAGCGGTTGCACCCACACCCATTTGGGATTGGAACAGTCACTCTGTTCAGATAAACTCCCAAAAATAAAACAAACCCACGACACTACATTTCACACACCTTTACGCCAATGGTAAGTGATTCGATTTGAAGTTAATTTTTCGGGCGGTTCAAAGTGACATATAAATTTACTGACCCTTCCAAAAAGACGGAGCGGAGTTTTCGGGCACCTCTGTATAGCGTTCGTCCTAGCGCTTTTGCTTTAGCGGTACGCATTACTTAACAGGCTGCCCAACCAGTTTAATTTTGATATGACCATTTTGGTGTTTCATGACCAGTTCTTTCGCTTCAACGCGGTCGGATTGTAGTGAGCTGCGTTCCGGCTCGCACTCCCGGACGTGGAGTGTCATCTGTCAGCGCAAACATGCTCCAGTTATCACCTTTTTCCGCGCTTTAGTATCCCTCCACCAACCGGGTTCACCAATGGTTTTGGTCCAGTCCTTTCCTCACCGGTGGTAAAATTGAATGTTTGTGAGAAAATTTTTATGTCAACCGAAGGCGGATGATGTTTACACGAAATGTTCGGTTCTGCCTGTTCGGTAGTTCGTTCGTGTTTGCCAACAAACAAACCGGTGTGGATGGAGGAGCGATGTTGAGCTTAGGACATCCCTTGCAGGCTTCCATAGTTCCTTTTTACACGATTGAAAGTCACTTTAGCCTCTAGAGAAGCGCTCGGGCTGTTTGTCAACTTGTAGCCCTCACGGTGTGGTGCAAAGGCGTGAGCATGTGTATTCACCTGCCAGTCCGTGGCAGTGGTGGCAATGAGTTGCTTGGACATCCTCCAGGGCTCCTTTTCCACATGAACGCATGAAGGAGCCCGATGCAGAAGGTAATAATTTATTTGGTTTGTAACAGATTCACGGCACGCAATAATAAGTGACTGATTTGGTGTATGAATAATTGACTGCCCGGCCTCACTTCGACGGCAGGACTTCGACTCGCGTGAAGCGTGGAGGTGGCATTTGTCATGCTGTCCCTTTTCCAGTAGCCTTTGTACATCATCGAAGAGGTAAGGTCGGCACTCAAGCGGAGGACGACATTGTCTGTGTCACCATCGACAGTATGGCGCGTGTTGATGGGAACGTGTTTTAGTCGGCTTGGGGTTTCGGGTGCCCGTGTCCACCGCATGTCATCATACCGTACCGTTATGCGTTCGATGACAACATTGATGAAACGACTGAGTTTATTAATATTGCAGCAGTACTTCACTGAGATTGCATTTTAATTACTGTGACGCTCTTTTATTCGATGGCGAAAGAGGTCCGACTGGAGGACACTTTCATTTATATGTGTGTTGAAAGTTGCCGAGCCAGCGGGTTTGGTGAACTCACGAAGATATAAATGGGAGCACATTGAACGATGAATAATTTAAATCCATTTATTGACGTGTGCTCCTTTTGCGGAAAGAATCTTCATAAAGTTATGATACTTTTGTATTGGTAATTGCTGTTTAAGAGTTACATTTTTCTACCAACTCTTGTCTCCTTTGCAATACTAAACCCCCTTAGGTCCGTGACAGAGAAAAATGTCTTCATTGAGCACGCATTCGGCATCACAGGCGCCCCCTGCAACGCCATGTTTGTTTACGGCTCGCGCGTGATCGATGACCGACCCACCGTGCACCGTCGTCTTTCGACCCGCAAACGGAAGTGACCGGAATGAATCGAAGAAATCAATCAACACGCGGGCCGCGTGCTTTTAATCCGAACCCCAAACGCCACTGGAGGCTAGACACTGTAATTACGTGCATGTCACTTTCGATCTCGATCGTACGCTCGGGCAGTTTGAAGAGCTTACCAGGACTTCGGTCCTTTTTTTCTCAACCACTCTCGATCGGTCAGTGTCGTCGTCGCACTCGGGATCGCGGGCGGTTCAGGAGGTCGTCCATCGCTAATTACAATCAAGACCCTTCTCAACACGGTTCCCGTCTTCCTCCACCGGCCCTGAAGCCTGGTGCTGGTTTCCGATTGACCCGAACGTCTTTGTTGGTGCGAGGAGAAAACCACCCTTATCCACGTGATCGGTGCGTGAGAGGAGCTCCCGGGGGTTGAAGAAAACAGCGCCAAACCCGGGGCGCGTTCTGTTGTAAGGGTCTGTGTTGAACATTATTATTATGATGATTTTCGAGGATCGTGCCAACTCCTGCTGTGAGTGTGGTGTTAGTCCATCCGCGAGGTGGTGATTGGGTGGTTGGGCGCGTGCGATCACACACAGCCTTAATCTGTCTGCGTGCCGCGTTGATCACTCATTGCTTTTTCCCTGTTTTGCCACCGAACCGTAGGACCTTTTCGGGGCCGTCAGGAACATCACGAGCATGGTTCGTGCGCGTGCCGCAAGGAAGTTTCCGTGCACGGTTGCGTGTCCGTTTCTCCACCGAAGCTTATCTAGACTACTTTATCTCGGAATTCAGCAGACTATACTTCACGGGGTAGGAAGATTACGCTGAGCAGCTGATGAATCTTCTACCAGCTTCACCAGTTAAAAATTGATGGACTTTTAGTGACCCGCTTTTGTGACGCGAAAGATCGAAACCTGGTGGAGGTTTTGGTTGTTGGTTGATTAAAAATGTGTCGAACGGTACGCTTCGGCAGCTTTTTAGTGCGAGGATCGACGAATCTGGCGTGCGATCAATTAAAGCGTCCGACGATGGAGGAGAACCGATCGTCCAATGTCTCGCGATCTCTTCCGCGTGGAACTAGGACACCATGGTTGGCGTGTGTCGTCCTCTGCAAACTCTGCTAACCCTGGTGCGCCCCCGTGGTACATTGCTGCGCCGGATGTGCATTCTAAAGGCCACCCTCCGGCGGGCGTCCATTGTTTGGCTGCCTTTATTCATTTTTTTTGGTTTTGCACTCCGGCCTTCTACAAAGTCTGAATTCGATGCGGTTGAAGGTTTCTTACTTCACCTCACCGTTTTCAAATGCAAGATCATCGTCGCCAGCCAGACTTAGGTCAGGACCGGCCTCGGTGTGCCAGCCTCCTCTTGTCACAAGACTCCGTCGCGCCAGGGTGGCGAGGTTTGGCGCAAATTATTCACGCCTCTAATTGTTCCGCCATGCGGTTGGTGTTGCGTCCTATGTCGGTTGGATTTGGCGCTTCAGCTCAACGGACTCCAGCGTACCTCGGCCCATTCTCTGGGGGATCTCTCTTGTACACACCCGGGGGTTGGTGAATCTCTTAGACGGGGTTCGAGTCCTCTACCTTCCAAAGGCGGTCGAAATGGCATACACAATCACGTATGTGTGTGTATGTGTGCTTGTCAGTTTGATACGGATGAACTGGTGTTGGGGCATGGGGTCTCCGGGACGGGGCTTCGTCGCGCCATGCTCGGTCGTGATGAGTTATGTGACATTTTCATTAAATGCGACCGTCGCGCACGTTCCACTGGGCGGCCGAGGTCCGTTCCATCCGGAGCCGGAGATGCCTGGAATGGATGTGACCACAGAGTCGCGTGTAGGTGGACCACGAGTACGAGATGATCGCGGGGCGCGCTAGATCATGCTACCCTAACCCAGACTGGCTCATGCTGTTCGGTTCTCTCTCCCTTTCGCTGGTGCCATGTCTATTTGTCGCGTGTTCGGCATCGATCCGATCATAACTTCTTGTTTTCTTTGTACCCGCCCTGTGACACAATAACGTGTGAGTGTGCGCCTTGTAGTTAGTACATGATACTTTTCAAATTCCCTGCGCCTAAACAAATTATGTGGTCCCGGTGAAGAATGTTGTTGTGGTGGGCAGCAGTCAAGGGCCTTCATGTTTTGCAGGCAAACATTCAGGCGTATGACAGGCTTCTTGTGACAATTTTCAGACCAGCAAAATTGTAAGTGTTTTTTAAATGTTGCTTTGACAACACCTTTGCAATTCATCTGCTCTATTCTGGTTGACTGAAAAAGTGACGATAACTTTGAAAACACACCAGATTAAGGGATCCACGAACAATGTTGATTGCAGGCTTTCAATGGGAACAATTTCGATGGCGATTTGAGCTCCAAAGATGCTTGTTCCTTGGAGACAGCGATAAGATCAGCATGTTTTCTCGCGAAAAAAACGAACAACAACCGGATGACAGTGAGGGCTAGGTGACGGAGTCATTGACATGCAAAGCCCCGGCCCGGGATCAGGAAGACGATCAATTTCCTGTATCCGCGGGACGGCGTTGTGTTTCGTCACCGCAGCAGATCGTCCGGTCCGATGGGAATAGATCTGGCGGAGAGGTTTCGCTATGTTTTCATCAGCGTGTTGTTTGGTTTGGATGTTTTGTTAGCCAGGAACGACCACGGGGAAGAACTCCTAGACGAAATGTGTTGCTGGACGATTTTGTTCTCCTCCGCTCCTCGGGTTTGTGTTTAGGAGGTTCATGTCTTTCCCCTCTTTCCGTACCGTTTCCACCAGTACTTTTCCCCCCTTTCGATTACTTCGGTCACTGCTCGAGCTCGAGAAGAGTGTCGGATCAGGGCGGATTTTGTGGAGGCGTAACACACCGGGTGAAGTTTTGCGAACGTCAGAAAAATTCACCATGGCGATCAATCATCGCGGTCCTGTATCGGGGTTTTTCGCCCGGAACGGCCTGCGCTGGCGTACTCTGCTGGCGGTTCGATCGAATCGCGTTGATCTTGTTCTTCATTTTCGTTCCGCTGTACCGATTTCTAATCTACTAGCTTAGGCTCACCCTCTGTACCTCTCTTCCCGTGGCGAACACCGACAGGGTAGCGCGCCCTGGTGACGATGTTCCAGCGTCCTGATCGCCGCCCGGACGTTCCGGGAGTACTCCGCAGTTGACCAGAGTGCTCCACTCGGGCACTACATGACACCGAGTTTGCCTTTCCGGAGCGGTCTATCACTTTCACCTTCGAAATTTCCGCTGAAGTCGGATGGATTTATGTGACCGACGGCGCTCGGTTTCGCGATGAAGAGACTCTTTTCGCTTCGCCGCCGATCGGATCGATCCCAGCTTATCTGGCCTGATCGATCGCCTTTCGCTTTTCCTGCGTCCGGCAGGCGACGGGATCGATCGAACCGGCGTTGCAAAGGAAGCCGGACACAACGAAAGTCGTTATCGGAAAGAATACAACTCTTATTGTATTAGGACCGAAGAGATTTCACCATATTAGTACTTGTTGGACTGATGACGAACAGCTTTAGAAAAATATTTAGAAATGTTTTCAAATCGCTTCAGGTGCATTATTTGCTACTTGTTAAACATTCATGAAGCATGTTGCGGGTTGATTTGAAGGGAGTGATAAAAATCGTAAAAATCATCACCCTTCAGTCAGGCGGTGGGACCGCCTCCAACCGCCGTGGCGTAATCGCTAACTGTGGTCAAATCACCCTTTCAATCAACAATGCTTCAATAATGATGGCATTTTCCCGTGCTGTCCTTCTCTGGCTTCTGGTACGGTGACCAACGCGCTAAAAGCACGAATGCCGTGTGGACATTCAATCGAGGTAATCCTTTTTAATGGTGGGAACTAAAACAGCTTGGGAGGCCGCACTCAAGTATGTTGTGTCTGTTTTGTTGTTAAAAAAGCGAGTAACATCAAGGATTCTCCATTTGGGTGGAAACGAGGCTCCTATCCAGTCAAGGTGACAAAGCTCAACAATGGTTTCTTACTCCGTTCGGAAGCCACCGGATGTTCTTTATGGGGTTGCCCTATGGAGGATAGCATCAGTAAATGGAAAACACTTTGCTTCCCCTGCAACTCCATCAATAACTTTCCAGCTGACCAGTGCCGATGGGGCCAGAACGTACTCATATTTACCTGGAAAAACACAGGACACCCTCAAAAGGCCACAAATGATGCCCATTCCGTTTGCGCTTGAATGTGGGAGTTGTTTTACTGATGAGGGCAACCACAATTACCGGGGTTCGTTTAGTGAATAATTAACAAACTTCCGGCGTAATGAAGCACCCGGGGTTTGGGAGGAAATCCTTGCCACCTCAGAGGCCTACAGCTGAGTGGACAGGATGTTTCACCGACGTTGGAAAGGAGATGGGAAAGGAAGAAGCTACGACGTGGTGATGGGGGTTGGAATTGATTTGACGTGTTTACGAAGGTGTTGGATTCCGAGCGGTCAGATAATTGTACCTTCAATGATGAACATTCAATTTTGTACAGTTCGATCGGTCGCAGAAGGACGAAGACCTCGCGGTGGCCCAATCGAATGTTGATATTATGAAATTTACATATAATGTCCATTTAGACAACGCACCGAGCGCGGTTGATGAATGAAAATCAGGAAACTCCAACACCCTCCAGGCCATGTTGGATGAAGGTTGGCATTTAGGTTCCGTTCTGCTGGGGCGTTCGGGCGACATTTCGGTTGATGGTGCGATCTACCCACCCGAAAAATAGTCGCGGGTGGCGACCGTCGTCACCGCTTCCTCGAGGACCTGATGAGTGGGTGATGGACAATGGGAGGTGTCGAGCATAACGCGTTGAAATTTGTTTGAATGTTTCCTTCCCGAATGGAACCGCCTCTCTTATGTTTTATCCTCGCTCTCCCGTCCCCAAAGGATGACGATGCCCACCGAACGTCGACGTTGATGATGATGAGACTGAGAAATCGTGCCTTGGATTATTCATGAATTACTCGAGCCTCCCGGCAACAGGGAGTCAGTTAGTCAGTCAGACATTCAGCCTGCGTCTATTCTAGGTTCGAGCCCAACACGTGGCGTGAAGCATGGCGCTTTCCGTACGCTTTCCGACCGAATGGCGGAGGGCTCTGGTTTCTGGGTAATGGTGATTTATGCTACCACTCGCCATTATTCTATCCTCCCACTCGGGCGGAGGAGAGCCTTTGTTCGTGCCATCCGGTTCCTGGCGGCTGTTTGAATATTCATAATCGCTTCTAAGACACCCGACTCACTCTTGTTTCCCGGTTGTGAGTGCCCTTGCCTTTTTGCCTAATTTTCGATGTCGCAATCGAACTACATGTTGTACCGATCTCCAAGCTGGTCGGTCGCGGGCCCGTGGTTTGATTGAGAGTCATCATAATAATGTATGTTGGTGCTAATTTTTATCCCCTTCTCCCACCTTTTTTACTTCCAGGCTTGACGATCATCTCGTGATCTCACACCACTACCCGAAGGACGCCTACAGGTGCGAGCTTTGTCCTCGGGCGTACAGCTACAGACCATCGCTGCTGCGCCATCGAGCGATCGTACACGGCGAACTTCGGCGCTTTCCCTGTGAAAATTGCCCCAAGGTAGGTTTGAGTGATGGTTTTTCCAAACTTAATTTTTTTCTTTATTTCAGTCATTTTATTTTTCTCCATAATCCCTTCAAATAAACACGAGTGACTTTTTGAGTCCTACATTTTCACCTTTTCTAACCCACCATGATTGAGGTTGCGCATGAAGGTAACTGAAGCCGTTCGATGTGACAATAGTGCGGAATTAATCCCCTTTTGTAATAAGTAGCTCACTTTTTTCTACTCCCTAGACTATCTCTTATCCTGAACCTCCCTTTTTCGCTTTCTGTAACTCTTACTCTCTCTCACTCTTTCTCTCTCTAACTCTCTGTGCTGCTGTGCTGTGGCTTGTCACTTGGATACACCAAAAACCAATTGTTGTAAATTATTTTTCTTATAGAACGAAGAAACCGATGTGAGCACAGCCAACCCCAACACTTCCCCGTCCAGCGAACTATTCAGTTACCTTCTGCAAGCTCATGATAATAGGGTAAGCAATCAAAACTAAAATTGTCCGATCCGATGAGTTCTCGTGGGTCTTTGAGGGTTTGAGGGGGCGAAAGTCAAACTTATTTCTACCATTTTGCGATCCATCTGCATCTCGATCGATGACGCGGTCGTTGCGGTTTGAGTTCGATTTTGACATATTTGCAAACGATGACGACGACGACGACGCTCGTTGCCGTTTCGTACAGCGGCCCGGGAGCCGCTCGATCGCGTGATCCTGAACGTGATATTTGTGGCCCAATTGTGAAGCAATTGGAATGGCCCACAAACTCCGGCTCGACTCCACTGTATGGCGAGGCACCGATAAGCACCGATCTTTCGGATTCGGATTAAATAATCGATTGTTGGCAGTGTCGGCCACGATTTGGACCTTCTTCGGGAATGCTGCCGAAGGATGTTTGGAAAGCAGTGTGCACTTCAGGTCAGGTTTGGTGCTTTGATTGAATAGCCCGAGTGGGGCAAGGCAAATAAGCGTCGGGTAATCAATGCACACCTCTCGAAACGTTGCGCTTGAGTAAACAAACCTTTGCTCCGAATGAAGGGGCACGAGGGAGGGCGATGGTTGCCCGGTATTGGAATCGAATCAGACTCGAGGGTGGATGATTCGATGGCGAACGATTATTATGGCCTCCCCCGAAATAGTGGCAGCAGCGCCCGGTTGAAAGATCGATCAATCGAAAAAGGGATCGAGTTCGAGGAGCAGATGGATCGAAAGGGAAAATGGTGTGCGGTGGGCAAAGGTAGGTCGTGCTACTCCAGACTCCTCCAGACGCCCTCCCAGAAAAGGTGAGGCTAGGCCACTTGGCGGTCGCGCGTGCTCGCGCTTTTGGTGTGCGCTCTCCAAATCGGATTCGGAAGGCGGCGAGATTTCGTGTTGCGCTTGTGTTGATTTCTTTTTCTCCACTGGCCATATTTCGGGGGGGGCCTTCGGTGTGGAGTAGGCGCGCGCTCGTCGATACAGTTGACGAAGATGGGGTAATCAATCATCGAAGCACTAAAGCAAGCAGGAGGCTAGAGAAAAGGCGAAAGGGAGCCACGGATTCACTCGAACGGATGGTACGCGAGGAGGGTAAAAACGGACGCTAGACTCGGGAACTTGGGAAAGAAATGGAACTCTCAATGAAAACGACGATTGAACTGGATAGATAAGAGCTCGTGACCTGGGGCTCTGGGGCGGAATATTGTGGTCTTGTTTGTAGTTCTCCACTTGAGGCTTGGGCAATAGTAGTCCTCCAGTGGAGAAAGAGGTACGAAGGGAGTCAGAGAGCGGGGATATGATGGTACAAGTGGCGTGACGGAATTTGACAGTTGCCACGCCAGTTGTGAGCCCGCGGTGGACGAGTGGATTATGCAACCGGTTCGGGCTTATTAGCAATACTTTGCGGGATCGAGATCAGGTCTGCTCTCTTGGTTGGTGGTGGAATATCTCGAAACCAGAAAGATTTGGAAACCCGCCCGCTAGAGGAGCAAGGAGGTAGAAGACGAGCTTTTTGGAGCAGGATTTCGTTGGTGGGAGTTGTGAAATGTTTTCCGCTTGCCTAGAAAACCCGCACACCCTCCTCCCTCAGGGGAAGGCCTGAGGTCAGAAGGATCGTGGATCGTTCGAATGGAAACCGAAACGACAGAAGTCAATGCTCTTTTCATCGAGAGTACCTTCTTGGGAGGGTCTCATTAATTATAATTAATGATTGCAAGTAGCAGCGGCTACCCCGCAGGGAGCATCCTCTCCTTCCCTGCCAGCGGGTGGGGAAAGAACTTCGGCAACCGAACATTTGGCTTAACCGAATCCCAGGAAACGATGGTGTCCGGTGGTGGCTTTAAAACAAAAAAGATGTCCAACGTGAAGATGATGATAACACTAGGAAATAGTCCAGCGACAAGTTCCAGCTGGGGGGTAAAGCATTTATTTCGGACCCTCTCTTAAGGCGGCTCTCGTTGAAATAGAGTGGGAGGACATCGCCAAGTACAACCAGCTGGGCACCAGCGAACATGTTCCGGGGACGGTCGAAAAACTATCTCTGATTTTCGACCACGCTGTTCAACCCCGCTGGTCGAAACATCGAAATGGATGTTTGCTCGAGTTGCTTGACCATCTACTAAAATAGTTGACCACCTACTGGTCAAGTTCTGTTGCCTCACCGTACGGTCACCGAGGCCGCATGACTACGGGGTGAATCATGATGTTGAATAAAATTATGATTCTAATCCCCAATCCTCCCGGCTCTCGCAGGGTCGCTGCTTTGAACGCTCGTTTGAAGATCGATCGATGGCAGATTGAGGTTCGCTTCTCTTGCGCCATTCCCCGAGCTATGGAAGTTCGGAGGTTGGCCTAGGCTTGGAGTAAAACAATGGACTCCAATCGGTCGGCTGCGATTGGAACCACGCGAGGAGGTCTCGATAGTTCACTTCTAATGACCGGTAGCTAAAACTTTGAACAACGATTCATTCGAGAACCCCTAGGGGTTCGCCTCTTGCTCGCCCTGATCCCGTTCCCTTAGAGTTCTCCCCGAGTTTATCTATTTTCTTATATGGATAATCGCAGTCATGCTTTCATTAAGGGAGTCGCCTTTTCGCGCAACGGTCGCCTTCTACAGGTAAATCCCTTAAGCGTTACCAGTTCACTCCCCCACCTGGTGGTGGACAAACCTTCGTTGAGTTAATCGAGAGTGGTCGTTTGATCCAGCTTTGGGGATACGATTCTTCCGCAGCTGATATCGCCCAAAGGGTGCATCTCCTTGTACGGTAGCCATTGCCTCTCGGTTTGCCCGATAATCGAAAAACCCTAAACGAGCGGTGAATACACTGGGTGTTTCTGGGATTTCCCGCTCCATACCCGGGTCTCCTGGAAGTCGATGGAGAGAAATGTATGCAAAATAGGGCAAACGAAAAAACCAGCGGGAGCCGTAACGCTTGCGCAAATAGTGTTACGGTGGCAAATCCAATCCCCAATGGTCACTGGAGTGGAGTGGAGAAACCGAAAAAACAAATACTCTCTCCATTTGTGGTCTTCAATTTGGTCGTGCACCGCTGCTGGGATATACTATATTTTCGCAATTTCCGTATTCAGTTCGGAGAGGAAGGAAGGAAGCAAGCACCGGGTGGGTTTTGCCCGATAGGAATGTAATAAGGAAATGAATCAACCCTAGCGCTAGGGTACGGAGCGTTTTAGGAGCTCATTATAACTCGTTCGGGCGTACTTTGTAAGGAGCGGTTTGACAAACAAATAAACAAGGGCCCGGTGGGCGAAAAGAAACCTCGAAAGAAAGTGCTGCATAATCGAATCAATAAGCAACGATTGCAACTTTGCATCAGAAGTACTCAAGCGTTACTGTTCGGTCGCAATTCTGCAGAGATAAACTTACTCAATTCCTTCCTGGTTGATTTTTGTTTTTGCGTGCGTCCGATTCGATCGGTTCGACCGGTTGTCGGATAAACCGCGTGATCATGCTCGCGCCACCACTAATAGTGTAGCGCGCCGGGTCGAGAATCTATCGATTGATTAAGATACAAACCCTCCCCGGGACGGTGATCCGTTTTGCGGTCGAGCCGTTGTTGTTTCAACCGTCACTACTTGCGTGTGATCATGCGCAAGGGGTCTAGTAAACCTCCCCACACCTTCCCCTCCTCGTCCGAAAGATTCCACACCGATTGATATACGGCCAACCGAAAGTGACAGCTGGAAAAGTGCAGAAGCGGCAGCAGTGGCACGGCAAGGCAATCGAAATCGACCGCGACTTCTAGTTTCAGACTAGACGCTGATTGGATTGTTCACTTTTTTCGCGGTTGGCAGTTTCACAACTTTGCAACCGGACAGCGGAGCCTGACGGACGGACACGGTACGCTGTAGTTGACGTACCGGAGGAGCGCTTTCCGAAACAGTCAGTCACACTGGTCTCTTGCTCTGGTGAAGAAAAACAAAACGCGAACTCGCCGTATGATCGCTTCCTAGTGTGGTGTAGTATGTTGTGTTGCATTGTGTCAGGAGACACACACACACACTTTTTGCTCTTCACACTCGGCTCAACCACACTGACTCCCGCCTTCCCTTTCGCAATAGATATTGATTCGCGCCGGTGTTTCGCTATGCTCGCGCGTCAACCGCAACAACGCACGCGGGGTCACTCACTAAATAGACATTTCCAATCTAATCATTTTGATTTATTTCCATCAATCCAGCGAGTTCTCCTGCGGATAGTTCCACCGGCAGGAAAAGACAGACGGCGGTGACCATCATCGTAGCGGCGGTTTTCCTTCTGTTACGCAGCTCCGCCGCAAAGGAGCCGTATGGCTCCTGGACGTTACGGGCGGACTCGCGTCAAAAGAGTTACCATTTTTAAGTCGAATGGCGGGAAGGATGGGGGGATCAAAATCCACCCCCTAAATATGTCTCAACTACGCCGACAAAAAAGCGCTACCGCTGCTCCGGCCGGACAACTCGGGGGCCCTCGGACTGCCAAATCTGACAGCTGATTTTGCTAATCACATTTATTCTTCGCCGGCCTATTTGAAAGCACCACTTCGAAGCACTAGGGGAATGGTCGGCGTGGGGTGAAGACGAAGAAGGCCGGCTCGCTCCTGCTGTGAGTGAGAAGTTAAATAAGAGGCCACAGCAAATGGGACCCAGTGGTAGGCGACTGGAGGAGGAGGGAAAAAACATGATATTCCTTTCTCCTCCTTTGTACTCTGGGCGAGGGTGTCCGATTTATGTTATTTTCCAACATATCTTCTTACAAAGCGGGCAGTCCTAACAGTTCCAGTCCTCCAGATGGTTTTTAAATTCACCTTCGGGGTTTTTTTCGTACGAGCTGATTCGCTACACACTACCAGATCGCGATCGCGCGCGTTCCATTCTCCGACAAACACACGCACAGCAGGGGTCAAATGGACTCGTTCAAATATGTCCACCCGCGATTGCCTAATGGAATCCGTGGAGTTGGTAGCCACTAGCGCTTACCTTCGTTGCCCCGAAACCACATCCAATGGGGTTTGTTTGAGTTATTTCGAAACACTTTCTTCACCAAGCACACTAATGTCTAATGCTCATCCAATCCAACGCGCTCCAATGGTCCTCGTGCCTCCTGATACTAGATCTAATGTCGGATCGATCGGCGGATGACATCATGATGATGCTTTACGGTGAAGTTACGATCGCACGATCTCCACGAGACGAGATTCTAATCGAAAAACTGAACCACCCTGCATCCATCTACAAGCGATCAATCGATCGCAAGGTAAATACAGCATCCGATTGGGGAATGCGCCGCCTTACAACAGACTACGTGCGAGTACGTCGGTGAGCATTATTATTGTGCGTTTCAGAGCGATGGACCCCGCCCTTCACTGCCATGCCGTGGTGGACTTTCATTCATGCCATTTACCTTACCCGGTTCGGGTTTGGGTGCAACTCCTGCCCCGGTACCGGGTACCGGGAGGAGGCCTCACTTTGCTTCAGCTTTCGGGGCGGTACTTTGGTCCGTTTGGTGTGTTGGGGCGGGCTCGGAAAGCTCAAGATCACAATCGAGAAAAACCATCGTCACGAACTGTCAATCTTGATTAGCGGCGGTGGTGGCGGCGGTGGCGAAGGGCGAAACCCAACAAAGGGTAAAGTAGAGCTGTAGGGCGGCCGGCTTGTTGTGAGGTGGAGTTTAGAAAGGGTACGGGGGCTGATGGTTGCTATTTCCCGATGAATCAAGTGTTTGTCTGGATGGGAAGGATGGAAAGGTGGTTGGGGAGCGGGTTGTAGTCCTTGGGGAACCCTGGAAGGGATGCACAGGTGTTGGTGGACGGTAGCGATCGATAACTGTTATATGGGAAAAGAACTTTTACTTCTTCAAACTTTACCTTAATTGTTCCCATCTTACCTAACCTCGTTTTTCGTTCGTTTTGTAGGTTTTCACCGATCCATCGAACCTTCAGCGTCACATCCGGACGAACCACGTGGGAGCACGCAGCCACGCGTGTCCGGAGTGCGGCAAAACGTTCGCCACCTCGTCCGGCCTCAAGCAGCACACGCACATCCACTCGTCGGTGAAGCCGTTCCAGTGCGAGGTGTGCTTCAAGTCGTACACCCAGTTTTCGAACCTGTGCCGCCATCGGCGCATGCACGCCGACTGTCAGGTGCAGATCAAGTGCAACAAGTGCGGCGACAGCTTCAGCACCACCACGTCGCTGTCGAAGCACAAGCGCTTCTGCGACTCGACGGCCATCACGCGGCCACCGCTCGGTGGCGGTCATCCGGCGCACCATCATCCGCACCACCATCATCAACATCATCATCATTCGTCGCAGCTGCGACATCACGAGCTGTACTCGCACCGGCAGCCGCCAGGGAGTGGTCAGGCAGGAGCCGGTGGTGCAGGAGCTGGTTCAGGAGCAGGAGCAGGAGGAGGTGGAACAGGAGGTTCAATAGCTGGACCCGGAGGAATTCATCCTTTGGCACCCGGCATGGCGACACCACCGAATCCGTTCCTAATGTTTTCGGGAGCGCACGCCTTCTTCACACCCGGCTTCCGGCCGTATCCGGGCATGCCGGGAATGTTCCCGCCAACACCCGGCCAAGCACCCCAATTTCCACTACCCTTCTTCCCGAAGCCACCCAGCGCGCTCGGAGGTGTCTCGTTGGAACCGGAGCGTAAAACACCATCGCCTCCGTCACGCGACCACCTCGGGTTGTTCGAGGCAGCCTATGGCCAGCAGTCGTTGAAGATATCACCACCGACGGCCGAGGAGGCCACTAATCCACACCGACCTTCCCCAGCCCGTCCTATACCGGTCAATTTCAACTCCTCGGCGGCGGCGGCGGCAGCAGCAGCGG
This sequence comes from Anopheles sinensis, assembly GCA_000441895.2. Classification (NCBI taxonomy): domain Eukaryota; kingdom Metazoa; phylum Arthropoda; class Insecta; order Diptera; family Culicidae; genus Anopheles; species Anopheles sinensis. The sequence continues at coordinate 499,851 of KE525299.1, read as the reverse complement.
CAGCCGCTTCCGTTGCAGGACTCCTTTCGGGAACAAACTCCCCAGGACCTGCGCTCGGTGGTAGTGGTGGTGAACAACATCAACAGCACCAAAGCACGGGTCACAACAACAATCACATCAAGGAGAACAACAATCACAACGGCAGCAGTTCCTATGGTCGGGCGTCGAGCCGCAGCGGTTCCGTCCGTGATGGTTCCGAAGCAGATGAGGAAGAAGTGGACGTGTCTGGGCCGCTTCGGGTGAAGAACTTTTCACTGCGTTCGAATGAGAGCAACCGGGAGGAGGCTGGCTCGAAAACGAAGCCATCGAGCTCTCCGTCACTGACGGACATGGAGAAGAACTCACTCCGCCGCAGAAGTCGTACGTTCGAGGATGACGAATCCGCTGACTCTGAAGAGTTCGATGGAAACAAAGCTAAGAAGGTAAATTTTTCAAAAGAAAGCTAAATCAAAGACCTTTTACTTGAAGCATTCACTAACAAAGACTTTTATTTTTTTATTCTTAAAGGTTAAAAAGGAGGAAGATGGTCCTACGGCGGAGCAACCCCTAGATTTGAGTGTCTCCAAGAAGCTCAAAACCGACTCAGACGATGGAGAGGAGGAAAAGGAAGGGACCGACGGAAACCGCAGTCCAACTCCCATCGAGGTGGCCAGTCCGACCTCCACTCCAACACCGTCCGTTCCAACTCCTAACTCCTCGGAAACACACCACGATCTGTCCCTTCGTGGACGCAGCGGAAGGAATCGCAGTGGAGCACTTGGAGGTGTCTCGATGTCGCCGGCAAAAGTGACATCACCTTCCGCGGACGTGTTTACCCTTCCAAGCCCTTCACCATCGCTCTCACCCCGTCCTACACCGTCCCCATCGTCACCGGGAGTTGCAAACACGGGACTAGGAGGCAACGGGCCCCAGCATCAGCCCATCTCCTATCCACGTCCAATCTACCCTCTGCTGCTGGAAGCGATGTATCCTCGTCCCGGAGCAATGGGTGCGTTCCAGCGTCCCGGATTCAACTTCCTTGATTCGTTGGAGTCAAATTTGGATCTGCTCAAACGTAACCGTCACTACGCGAACATGACCGGAAAGGCATTCAACCAGGCGATGCTCCCTGCGGGCTTTCCCGGTCCGGGTGGAGCCCCAGGAGCTCATGGTGGTCCCCCGGGCGTGCCCGGTGCTGGCCTTGCCGGCAAGGTAAAGGATCGCTACATGTGCAAGTATTGTGGCAAGGTGTTCCCTCGTTCGGCGAACCTGACGCGCCACCTTCGGACACACACGGGCGAGCAGCCGTACAAGTGTCGTTACTGCGAGCGATCCTTCAGCATCTCGAGCAACCTGCAGCGTCACGTGCGCAACATCCACAACAAGGAACGGCCGTTCAAGTGTCACCTGTGCGAGCGATGCTTCGGCCAGCAGACGAATCTCGACCGTCACCTCAAGAAGCACGATGCGGACGCGTCCGGATTGGGGCTCGGTTTGGGTGATTCACCGTCCTCGAACGAAGCCGAACGAGGTGACGATGTGTTCTTCGATGAAATTCGATCGTTCATGGGCAAGGTTACGTACTCCGGGCCGGCGGCTTTGCTCGCCGCTACGGCAGGCAATGGTTTGGCCGAGCCGAGCGAGCTGGACCCGGCCGTTGGGGAGAAGGCGGACGAGGAGGAACCGGACGCTGGTGAAGCGAGCGAATTGGTAGAGGACGAGGAGGAAGAGGAAGACGCGGCCAGCAGCGATGGGGAAAGTGACCTGATCAACATCGAATCCGACAAGGATACGGTCAACAATAATGACACGATTGAAGGAGCTGGCGTACGATAAGGGGAAAGATTGTTGTGGAAGATTTAAACAAACGTTTCTTTAATCATCTACGCATAATGCGTCAATTTGAGCAGAGCTGTACAGAATTAAAACTAACTTAGAAAAAACACAACATGAGTCAACAGGATCGCATGTACATGTTCCAAACAGCTTTTCACTTCACACGCATGATTGGAAACTCAACGGTTCCGCCTTTTTTTTTATCACGAAACCAAAAACAAAAAAGTTTAGTTTTAGTTTTTAACCTATCCCAATATAATCAAACACTAACTAATAAGATAAAATGTGAAGGTCTGAGAGACGAGACACGAACGGCGAGAGTACAGTAGGATAAATTTCCCTAGGCTAGACTTCTCTATTCGATACTTTGTTGAACAGTTCGGTTTTCGGGCGAATAAGAATTGTGTTTAGCTAAATATGGATACATTTGTCGCCTTGGAAGCAAGTGTTTAAGTTAGTCTTTTGTCGTGGTTAAACTTTTGTCACCTTAGAAAATTTCGATGCGATACACAATAGACCAAATCGAAACTCCATAGCGTTACGAAACGTTACATCAGTCAGGACCGTATGATATTGGTTTGTATGATACGGTATGCTTAGTTGTAGTAAAATTTTGGTCAATGAGCAATCGCTTTTATAGTAACTTACTGTCACCTTATGTTGCGAGCTTATGGTAAAAAATAAAACAATAATATATTAATGTGAATACCATTTTGCGATAACTAGGAGCTACGAACTGTAAATTAGGTAAGACGACCCTTTGACATGATTTGAATCCTTTGTAATACTTGCTAAACGCATCGTTCGATTCGATTGATAACTGTAAAATACGACAACTCTTTTGATAAGCTGTAAATTCAAGTCGAAGCCATGCATAATTGGAAGGGCGCTTCAGAATGCACAATTCTTCAATCCCAATACAAAGATGAATAACCAAGAATAACCGAAAGGTCAAACGTAGCGAGTAAGATAAATTGTTAGTTAGTTTTTAATAATGTAAAATAATTCAGCTTGGTTACGCCGAGAGGTAAAGAACTTTAACCAGTGCATAAAAAATCTCCTATCGAAGAAAAAAAGGTACAGTAATAAATTTAATTCTTTTAAAGCATTCTTACTTCCCACTTCAGTAACACGCAAACTTTAACACATGATAAAAGAAAAACATGATAAATCGTCACTTGAACACGAAAAACGAAGACTAATACATTTCAGGCACTTTTGCGATTTGTACAAGCAAGGGCAAGGAGACACGAAGCTTCATTCACTCTTCTGGCTTGTACGAAAACAACCATCAACTAGAATGCAGGCAACCGTTTCAACGAACTACTTAAGAATTGTTGTTTTAAGAAGGATCTAAAAACCTGTAAGAAGCTTGGGTAAAACTGGACATTTTCTCATGAAAAACAACCAGTAGCGTGAAGCATAATGATCAATGAGCGATGATGCAAAAATCCGGTGAGAAGTGGTAATGTAGTCGATCAAACAACACTATAAACTATCTGAATAAAGCGAAAATCCCGTTATATATAAAATTGAGTTTATGTTTTTAAAAGCAACAGACAAATTCCATTTTAAAATTGCTCCTTTCTGCAATTTGATGAAAGAAACTGCAAGCTTTTGAAGCTACCGTTCGCTTTGGGAAAATTTTCATTTTGCGGCAGTGTGATACCTGATACCCGGTGGTTTGCTTTACTTTATTTTTGCACTCGCAAAGACTTTTATAATTGGCTGGTTTTCGCACCGTCTGAAGTAATTGCCCCCGCCGATCGTTTCGCTGCAGTGGCATCGATCGGCACGAAAACACACACGACGTTTCTCTGAGTCTTTAGTTGACAGTGATGTGTTGTGGAAGCGGGTCAAAATCGGGCAAAAACTAGCTGCTATTAGTCAAGCAACCTGATCGGGTTTGCCTCGAATACATGATCGTGGTTTCATGCAACTTAAACGTGGCTATTGTGTAACTGAACGCCCTAAAAATTGGCTGGCAATTTTGGAAAAATGGTAAGCGTTGCAAATACTTCTATGAGGCGTGACATTGAAAAAATTTAATTTTCATAGCTTATAGCGGATTTCAAAATAACATTTATAACAATAAAATGTGCAATGATATATCGATAATGTTTCATGAGTATTGTTTCAAATGCATGAAAAAACAATTGGCATTAAATCAATTACTGCACCATATCATTAACTATAATTATTGCAAGCAAATAAAGGACTTCAACGCCAGGGAAAGCGACAAACTCAAGTAACAAAGTATCATCGTATCCGAGTATCAACCGAATCGCAGATGAAAGCATAAACATATGGTGTTTAAAATAAAAACAAAACCGAAAAAATACAGTGAAATCCAATTGGTATTCGGAGTTTAGCATGGCAGAAACTGCAAAATATTGCAACATTAAGCGAAAGTCTCTTTACCGGTATACGAACTCCGTCCAGAAAAAAACCAGGAGGGGCAATGGTTTTGTCTGTTGTAAAACATTTACCGGTGTTTCACCTTTGCCAGCTTGGCCCATTGATGACACCGTAAAGTATTCTAATTCATTGGAGATCATCGAGACGCTAACGGCCCGTCTGAAAGCTACTGCTGATGGCGCGCCAGAAGGCCTTCATAGGCTGCGGGCGTTCGTTGTGAGCTCCGTTGATATTATTCCATTTCGGGTCAGTTTCATTCCCCGCTTGGTCGTCCGGTAGCCGGTAGTGTTGCAGGATTAAGCGTATAAAGAAAGGATTTTCCGTCCGATCAAATTGCGAGAATTCGCGGAGATGCTAACCCGTCAATCAAAGAATGATCGCTTCGGCAACGGTTTGCTATCGGCCACCGGTCGTTGGGGTGAATATTAATTCTGAGATCATCTGGATGAGTGGCGGGAGGATCGAAATTTCATTTAGCTTTGGTAATGTTTTATCATAAGCGAGTTGAAGCAAAGTTTCAGTAATGACGATTGTCAATTTGATTGCGGTTTTTCGAAAAATCAAGTTGATTTGTAAAAATGAAAATAAATTAAATAAAGGTCTTGGATTCGCCAACCAAACTCAAGGCAAGGCAATTCGACGCATAAATATTTTTATGATGATTTTTTTTGCAGAATTAAAATTTAAATAATTTTAATTGTTTTTTTTTATTGTTTTTCGTTTCATTATTGTTTTCCACAATTTGTTGGGGTTTAATTAAGGGTTTTTTTGTATTTGATTTAGCTTCAACAGAAATCAATTTACTTTAATTTAATTTTTGCTGCTCTTCAATTTTCATTTCAAAATTAAAGCTATATTGAATTGTTTTTGAAACAGTTTTCAGGGAAAGCAAAGCAAACTTTTGAAGTATAAATACGTTTTTCCATACAATCAGTCATACCATCAGTCATACCCTCGAGCTTATTGCACATCTTGTTCACATAAATAGACTGGTTTAATTAATGTCCGGGACGACTCTTTTTTCTCCATCACCTTTTGGCAAAGATCATGACGAACGAATCCACAATCGAATGGAAACTGCAAAGACCTTCCCACCAGCACCGTTCTGTTCACAGATCACATCGAATTTGCGTGCACGATTCCCCCGGCGAGGAGCTGTCCATTTCCATGACCTTTTCCCCAATGTGGCCACACCCGTGCCCTTTCGCCCGAACATAAACACATATTGTGTGTCCTGGTTTCATCGCACAAAGCGCAATGCGTAGTGCATCCGCGCCGGTTGCATCCTCAATCGATGCATTCGCAGGAGTGCGATCGCGGTGCGTGATACGTCATTTAAAATGCATTAAGATGTACAATTTTTCCACCATGGCCGAGCCTGTCCGAAATAATGACTTTATTAAACGCAGGACGATTAAAGCCGTGCTGAACAAGGCGTGTGCACGCTCGTAGGGTTTTTTTTTCATGTTTTTTGGTTTTGCAGACACGACCACGAAAATGTCTCACGAAAAATCAACGGGCGTGTTTAATTTCGCGGTTCGAGAAATTACCGGTCATCCCTAAGGGGTGCGATCGGGGTCGGGGCGCATCGAAGCGGTACATAATCAACATAGAGGATGTGCCCTTCGCTATGTTTGCTTTTTTTCCTTTTGGTGAACCCGCTCGACGAAAAAGAAGTCAAAAGTCAACCTCAAACCCAAAACCAACTATTCGGCAGTACGCCCTCAATAATAACGGCACGGTGTCTGAGTCTTTGAGGGTCTCCTGCACCTTCGGTGTGGCAGTGTTTAAGCGATCCCCATCGATCGTGCACTTTCTCCCGAACGACGCCTGATTAGTTACGCAAAGCGCAGCGGAGGAACACACTCGGTGGCTGAAGAAGTTGCCGCGAATTTATCATATCGAACGCATGTTCATCGGGTGTGCGAAAATCATCGCATGATTACGAATATGTGTATGCTACACTTAGCATCCCCCCATCGCCCGTTCCGACCAGCGGATCCGAATCTACCGAAAAGCACCACCTTATCACCAAGTTTATCTTCTCGCCGCCCGTTCGGAAGCGGGAAAGAATCTACTTGTGCACCTTGAATTATGTGCCCGTGACGTACTATAATTACTCAAATTAATGGGCCCGGGATGTTTACATTCCCGTTTTTTCTGGGGGGATAAAGGTGACTGTCAAAATATGCTGGCGCGCGGAAGACCCCAGACACTTCGAGGTGTCTGCTTTATAAGGCAGTAAACGATCGTATATATGGCTGGTGAAAATGATTTTAAATGAAAATTATCGTACCTGAATGGGTATAAAGCACTGTGCGGAGGATGAATTTTCTTTAACGCGCGTTAATGAAGTCGTTATGTGGCTTTTTGTGTAAACAACTGCAAACCATTAATCAATTGGCAAAGGGTGATTACAGAACGAAAGAAAAATGGAGGAGAACTAGTTTTGTAAAAGACATTTTTTGAATTAGTTAAATTCTTTTTTTTAGATGAAACTATTACTTACTATTTAAATCCTTTCTTAAAATGTGCGTTAGATTAAATAAACGGTATCCAAGCTCGTCGGTTCATCTCAGATTTTTATTTCACGCGTTTTTCCTTTCGTTCGTAAAAGATGGCATACTTCGGGCGGTGCATTACAAACAAAGTCCTTACGCCGGGATATTAATGACCCCGGTAAACAACAGAAGCTCCCGTCCTGAACGCGGTCACGTTATAAATGGGTGCATCTTTTTCACCGGAAAACTGTTTCTCCAAAAATGTTTCGCCATGTCGCACCCTGCCATGCCATCGGTTTGGCCAAATAACATCGCGCTACGAGTGCCTTCCTCGGAACGAAAGGTCACAGGACCCGTAGTGGAAAGGTTCGTCTCCTGGCCCATGTTCAAACATGCGAAACGAACGGCATCGTTTCGTGAAGCGAGCGGCACGATTGTAAATTGGAAAATAAACGCAACAATAATCAATTATCGTCATTACCGATGGCCTGAACGGAAGCTCCACCAAACTGTTCTTCCCACCTCCCGTCGTCGTCGTTTGTTGCTCCCCCGGTATGGAAAGGGCGCGATTTCCCTCCCCCCACTCACCGACCTTTAATGCTCATCCCCTCGCAGATCCTACGGGGGGATTCGTTTGGAGTTGCGGGCCACAGCTGACACGGAGACGGCAGGCCCGAGTCAAAATTCTGCTGGTTGTCCCCGGCGGGAGCGTTCGGATGTCTTTTGGCACGTCGGCCAAATAACTTAATTTCGAACCGAGCGTGTTAAAAGCGAACCCATAAACCTATACTTAAACCAATGACCCAGTCGGCAGAAAACAACTTGCGCTCCCTTTCGCCCCACAACGTTTATTTTTCTTTTATTTCGGATGGTTCATATATGCAGCCTGCCCAAGTCCCGGTGCTCTTTGGAAGGGAAAATGTGTTTAACATGACACCTTCCATCCACCGACCTCTCCTCCGTGAGTGTGTGCAAGCCCTCCGTTGAACGAAGACGATCGCTACGATCGCAAACACCACGGTTCTTGTAAGTTGGAAAATAAAAGTGAACAAACAACGCACCGAAAAGCCGGGCCCAACCCGGGTGAAGCGCGCTGACCGCGGTGAATCTGATCCCTTCCGGGGATGTTTTATTGTGCCAGCATTATTGCCGGCACCGAGCGTGTGATGTGCGTCGGGGAGCTTTTTAAAAACACTCCCGTGTATCGGGTGAAGGTACAGCTCCTTCACAGTTTGAAAGAGGAGTGTGGAGGAACGTCTGGAAATTGCATCGTAAAGTAAACCTCGATCATGGATTTGGTCGATTTGCCTTTTGGCTTCTCCTGATTGATATGCATCCTCTACGTAACGGTTACTATAAGATCGAAACTGTTGTTAAGTTATGCGGGAATATGTTCAAATATTCGTTTTTAAAATAAGAAAATAAATGTAAAACCTTACCAAAACATGTTCAAGGACATCAATAATATTTTGTTTTTAAACTGAAATTGTTTATTTTAGTTCAATCAATGCATTTTGAGCATTTAAAAATATTGTTCCAATTTCTATTCATAGCCATCAAAAACCTTCCCGTTGGTGTTGCATTGCAGGCCAACGAACCTCAAAACAACTTCTCCAAAGAAAATAAAAACTACCAGATGATGGATCACTGTCTGTGGCGCAGAAATGACGACCACCGCCATCCCGAACAATCGCCAATTCAAGAAGCACAAGATTAAGCTTAATCCTCCTGCTTCAGCCGACGGATTGATGATGGCGGAAGCATGGCACAAAACAATCCCCAACACACCTTATTTTCAAATGCACCCCAATGGACGGACGAGGAAGCCCAGTCTGCCAAGGTGACGCACAGCCGATCCTTAGACAATCCGAATGTCGTAAGGATCCGATTTGATGTCACCTTTCTGATGGGGGCGCTCGCTTTTATTTTTTCGGGGGTTAATTTTTTACTTTTTTGCTCTTCCGATTAGAAACAAGCATTTTCTGTGAAAAGGCAAGACCACCCACGAGTGGATGAAATATTGCAGGAAAATAAAAAGACACCAACATGCAAAACGCGAAAGCGTTAAAATGTCCTATTCAGGGCGGAAGCGTTGCCAAAAAACCAACAATCAAACCCACCACAGCCCTCTTCCTTTTTTACCGTGTCGTGCCGTAATGAAACCATAAATCATAGGCGACGCGAAAGATAGACCGCTTCTGATAGTGCACGTCCGGATCTAATCCATCATTAAAACTAAAACGCCGGTAAGTGGATTGCTCAAGTTACGCGAGGAGGGATGGGATTGAAATCGCGGTTGGTTCGGTTGGAAATTGAGATGATTTGGGAGGCCAATGCTGGCTGGAAGAAGCTGGACACGGTTGACGCAGAGCCACACTAATGGTGACAGAAAGCTTGCGGGAGTGACGGAAATGTAGAAATGGTTCGCAGATCTTTCAGCACTGATAAGCAAAGAAAATGCAGGAAATGGAAGCGTAAAAGTAAAGCAACAGTAACAATAGAAGATCACTCATAATCGTGAGAGACGTTTGTCTCATATTTAAACAAAATGTTCAAGTATTTATTTACATCAGTATGGATGGCCTTGCTTCATTGCTAACTTTAGTCTCTAAGTTTAATAAAATTAAGTACGTCTCTGCCACCTTCGCTATTTTGTAATATTTTGAAACAAAATCCAATTCTTAAATACGTCAAAACTAAAATTATTTTCCTTTAAACACAAAAATCCGTAATTACTGTTCCATTTCTCTCCACTTTCGTTCAAGTGTTCTGCTGATTGGAACTTCACGACAGACTCATTTAAGTTGGCTCGCAAACTCAAGGCAAATTCAACATCCGCAGGGCTAAACAAATAGTTGCATTTGTTACCCTCGCAGTTCACCTTCCCGTCCTCCCCGAGGCACGTTTACGCTAGTGTGCACCACTTGCACTATTTATTTTTATTTTCTTTTATTACATTTTGTTGCAGCCACTGAAGTAGCCGGACGGGAGAAAACGAAGAAACAGTTATGTCCACCTTCCGCCTGCAATCCAATTGTCCGAGGGCAGTTCACGACGGCACGGCACGCCAACAGCATTTCTGATTTCTTACCTCAGTTCTTTTTGTTCGGCGATAAGCAAACCACCAAACCAGGGCCCTTCAAGTTGATCGTGCGGATCTGGTGATAGAAGACAATAGTGGAAAGCAGGAAAAGTGTTTCGTTTGGGCTTCGGCATGGGTTATCTTAGTAAAATGAGAGAAAGATTTTCGGATTTTATGTTTATTCAGTAGTTTAGATGTTGGTCTCATTCTTTCATTTGTTAAAATGGTCAAAATGCTACGAAATACACTCATTTGCAACTGTTTGGAATACTAAACCAAACAAAATATAGTAACTAATCTCTTTGATCAGTCGATTTCTAATCATTTTGTTTTCAAATAATGTAAGTGGTGTGTAGGATGTTCTAAAGGCAAGACACTGGTTCCTTTCGATTCATTAAAAATATGAAAAGAATCCGACAAAAGAAACTTAATGTGAAGATTAGGCAACTGAACATTGAAATAAAACAATAAAAGCTCACGTGTCGCTGCTTAACGCCATTTGTGCACGATCGGAAAACGCGAACCGAGCATCGATTCTTCTTCCTGACGCGATTATGTTGCCCCGCATGATCGTACCAATGTTTTTCCATGCTGCGTGGGCGTAGGATAATGTGATCTATGGAACCCCATCTAATCCACCCACCACTCCGCCGCCATTCCCCGCGCGTGTGGGTGTATCGCAGTTTATTGCGGCGGGAAAACATTCCGCGATGCGAACGCGAAAAAATATATATATCACAGCGTAGAAATCGTAAGCGATGGCGCAAGCGCAACAACCCTCGGCTGCGATTGCATTTTAATTGGATTATTGGAAGGTGTATGCAAATTTGCATCGATCCGCATTCATCGCATCGGAGCATTCGGGAAGCGGTCGGAACTCGACGCCAGCGAAGAAGTTTGCTCCGGTTACATCACACCTAAGGGGGCCTTCCCGAGAGCCCTGTCCGTGCCCGTTCCTCTCCTGTGGTGTTTTCATGTTGTTGCTTGGTTTTCATTCTCCTTACCGAGCGGGTGGTGGCTTACGAGACCAATGGTGATGGTTATCGCGAAAGATGTGGGTAAACTTTGTCGCCAAATAATTAGCCCCGGGGACATTTTCGCCGCGGCCAAGGGCGTGCGACGCTAGGAGGGGAGAGGGTGGGCAAGTTCGGTTCGGTGTCTTTGGCACAAGATCGAGATCCCGGGCGACCCTAATGAAGTGCAGTCACTTTGGCGGGGTAGGCGTTGGTTGGTTGGTTGGTTGGTTAAAGATTGATTGAAAGGTGCCGCCGAGTGGTTCAATTTGTTGGACAAGAATAAAAAATGATGATGACTGGGAGGGGGAAGGATTGTCTCTTGAAAGGTGTGAAGGGTAAGAAGAGAAAAGTTGAAGGTAATATGGCTGGTTAGTCGATTGTGGAAGCAATGATCATTGCCAAGGGATATTGGAAGAAGGTATGTATTGCTTTGCGAAATAAACTTTTGTGTCTTTGATTCGTGAATTTTAATTAATTTTTAATAATTCTGGTCATTTGCTGGCGATTCTAAATACTTTTTATATTATTTTAATAAGTTGTTTATTTTTATCAGCGCTACTCAGTAACACATTTAATGGTCTCCATTTTTCGATACTTTTTCCCAAAGGAAGCCCATTTAAGATCTCTTTCACGGGATCATTTTTCATCTCATCATTCCATTAGGGGATCAATATTTTTGGGTGAATCTTCCGAGTCATCTTCTTTTCAACAACCTCTTCGCATCAATATGGAAAGCTCCCAAAAGACGCACCATTTCTCATTTCATCGTCAAGCCACCCTTCGCACATCCGCAAAAGGCCTGGCCGCGATTATCAGCAATCGTCATGCAAAAACCCTTCCGAAGCCGCTCTGGGTTCTTCCATTCCTTACAAATGCGAACCATCAGCCCACAGCGGAAAGAGTGATGATGTTCTGCGCGGTTTCCCTTCCCAGCAACGATAGGGAGATTTAATCTTCTTTAATGTTATTATTTCATCGCGATTCCATTAAAATCATCTCCGAAAAGATGCACGTCGGGGAGTTTGAGTTTTGTTTCGGGATGCGCGTTGTTTGTGGTTGATTTGGCTTTTTAGTTAGCGTTTTTAACCGTTCACAGTGTGCGATAGCGATTGAGGCGCAAATCGCAAGGAGAAAGGCACCGCTGAAGAGGATATTTCATGCAGATGAAAATCAATGGTGATTGGGTAAATCTTGACAGGCCGTCCGGCATGGTTTGCTGGATGCGATTTCGCAGCGTTCGTTGACATTGCGGTGCGGCCTTTTGGTGTCCGTCTCCGACGTATGCAAACAGGTCCGGGAGAGATGAACCGAGGAGAAACGATCAATAAGATAGCAAGACATCTTTCAGAACGGCCTCGAACGGGCAGCCATCGGAAGATCCTTGCCTTGGTTAATTGCCCACGGAGGTATTGGGAGATTCGGCGGCATTGATAATCCATCATGTGTGATCGAAAAATAAAAAAATGAGACCATCACTGGGGGAAGTTCTGTTCCAAGAAGAGCGTTGAGAATGTGTTTGATTTTGGAGAAAGGTATTTTTGGTAAATATTAAACCCATCAAAAAGAAATCTTACCTTAAGTTGGAATTACTTAGTAAGGTGTTTTTTAATTATAAATTTCTTTGGTCTCTGCACATTTTGCGATTAATTATTCTCTTTTTTGCAAAAATACTTCCCATAGTTTAGCTTGTAGCTCCAACGGCAAGGCTTTCGTCACATCGACATCTCAACTCCTTGCCGAATTATTCACTTTTACTTTGACACACCGCTGACAGGGGATGTGTGGCGGCCTTTTTTCATTTGAAGTGGTATCTTTTTCATTGCAACCCTTCAACTGGTCAACTTTTACCAACGAACGCGGACAAGAACGATAAGAAAAAACAATATAAAAGTTCATACACCCTTACGCTACGGGTACGGGGTCTGAGGCTCAACGTGAACGGGAAGGCTAGCGGGTTGTGCTAGCAACCCCGCCAGAGACTTTCCTCGTTTTTCTTCTCCAATTTTCCGTCCGACCGTCCTCGTTGCTTGCGTCGTTTTAGCTGATTAAATTGTAATTTAATTTATGCACTATCACAACTATCTCGTAACAGGCAACGCGAAGGCGATCCGAAGGGAAACCCTCGAAAAACATTGCAACGAACTTCGCGAAGCTCAGAATATGGAGGGTCTCAAGGGACGGGAAAATACCATGTGGCAGGATGTGGCAGGACCGGCTCGGCAAAGGATGCAAGTGCAGTGCGGTCTCATTTAATTTTATCGCTACCGTGCGCTCACCAAAAAAGTGCAAAAAATAACACGTCCACGGAGGCACATAAAATGTTTGGCGAAGGTGACTGTTTTATGTTGAATTAATTTTATGTGCAATGTTGGCTAATGAAAGGTACTGTTTAATGATGTGAAATGATTTACCCGGACGGCGAACCGGTGTTCGATGTTTTTGGTACGCGTTCCAACCCTCGGGTCACATGTTGGATTCGGCAAATGGCCCAAAGTATCTTGCTCCAATAGTAAATAATATGTTTTAACAATTTCATTACAGTACAATGTTTGGGCCTGTTTTTTAGCCCAAATTTATAACACATCGAAATAATTTACATAGGTTGTAGAACGCAACACTTTACCCACCCCGTTCAATGGTTGAGTTGCATGTTTCCTTCCAATAAATATTAATTCCGACTGCAGACTTTTGCTTTGCGTGTAGCGTATAGCGTTTTCCGATGGGATTCAGTTTAGCAGCTACAATGTGTTTCACATGTGTGCAACTGCACGGTGCATCGGGTACAAGATTGAGTAAATTAGGCACAACTATTGTGTCTGAAGCGTTAGGAATGGAAAAAAAGTTACAACGTAAACTAGAGCAGCAGCTATTGAGAAATGCGGATGGAAACGGTGTTTTGCATTTTGTTTTTATCTGTTCGAGCTGATCGAGTTTCAGTATTCTCACGATCGGTAAACTTATCCCACTTGGCTGGTGCAATACTTTGGTGCGTTGGCGTTAACCATTTCAGTGGCTCGATCGACATAGTAAGAAGGAGGAAAAAACAAAAGAAGAAACCCCCCGTTGGCACTGCACACCAAATCGAACAATTTGCGCGCGATGATGAGAGTTAAGCGACGAACCTGAATTAACTGAAATAACACGCGTCCGTTTGTGCCGGTGACGCCCGTCGCTTGTTGATGACTTCATTTTATTCCAGTTCGAGTAATAACTATCGTTTCTGTCTCTGGGACTGAAAGCGAATTGTCCTTTCGGTCGGGATGCAATATCGCACCCGGTAGAAGCTCACCTTTTGCAAGCTGTTGCTGGGCTGGGTTTGTTTTACCGGTGAAAGGGAATACGCGATCCTGGACGAATCTTTTTTGCAAATCCAATCGCTCACCTTCCCGCACGCTTCCCGCCCCGTCGATCCGATCAAGATGGTTAACAGATGGATCCACCTTTTCGTGGGCGGAACCTTCGCGCTTCACTCGTGAGCCAGGGAAACATAACCGCCCCAAAAAGGACACAAAAGTGACCATTTATATTTTCTGTAATCAGCTGAGAGAAACGGATTTCATTACGATCGCAAAACCGTTCGCACACTTTTAGCAACAGTTATTTTATATCTTCGATATTTTTTTTGTTATTTTCGATCTTCGATCAACGATATTTTATATCTTTGTTAAGGAGTTGTATTTAGTGCTTGCGGGAAACAAGAAAAAAAGCTACGTAGTAAAAATAAATAGATCAATAAATATATAAAGCTTTAATCCTCGCTTGCTGCGAATAATAAGATACAACTGTCAAACTGTCATGAAGCAAGAAAATTAAATGGCTACAAAATCTTTTAATTATATTTGGATCGATCAACATGCAATGCTCCGGTTTAAAAAAAAAAAAGATATCAATTATATCATTATTAATGACATTGAGAAGAATTCACCTGAGGGATTAACTCAAACATTTATTGTTAGTCTTGTTTTTATTTTCCCCTCCGAAAGAAAGAGAAATCGCAACCGATTACCGATCGAAGAACATAATGATCTCCGCCAAATTTATGATCGAACGCACTTGGAAAAGAAAGCGCAAAGTAAGCCACCATTTGTACCCGCAGGATTTTGCTTATGCAATGGCGTTTTTAATTTTTTTTTTGACAATCAAAAGGTTCAACGGTTTGTTTTTTGGTACCCTCCAACGTTTGGTCTCGTAATTTAAAGGATAAATGTCAACTTGCGGGGGACCACACCCGTCGAAATGATTTGTTTCCCGAGCGACATTGTATCAATGCAATGTAGCTGCCTGTGCCGCAAGCGTTGGCACGAGTTTTTGACCGTCGAAACCGTCGGCAACGATTGGTCCATTTAAATGCAATCCAGCAACGCGATAATGTCGGCCAAACGGTCCCAGCAGTGCATGATCAGATACAATTTGCATCGTAATGGTTTGTTGTCCAAGAGAGTTGTACACCCTTTTATCGGGCGGCGGGGTCGTTTGCCAAGCGTTTTCCACCTCACTCCACCAAAAACCGGGCGGGAAACCCTTTCGTGATTATGCTTCACTTTCCGCGGTCCGGTTGCACGGTAGCAACGATTCTTTTGTTTTAATTTCGAAAGAATCCCAAGACGCCGCCACGGTTTGGCCTTGGCTGCACTTGGCCTAATGCAAGCGGAGCTGATGCAAGCGGAGGATGTCGAAAGGTCGGGCACTGGAACGGGAAGCACTTTGTTTAGGAAATGGTAGCACCAGTGGTCGTGAGGTGGAGAGGAACCGGTGTGCAGTGCTTGTCAAACACGCACGCAGCGTGCTCTCACACGTGGTTCACACACCGACGGCGGAATCGGGCCGAGCAAAGGGACAAAAGAATGGAAATGCATCGGTGCATTTCCCACCGCGTGCCATTATTTGCGGGCGTAGTATGTACGGCGATTGCGTTGTCGCAATGTGCGCCAGTATTAATGTGCGCCAATCACGTGCGGTTTTTGGGTTTTGCAACCGATCGGACACGGTCGTGTCCTGGGAAGTGGACTAAACGGGGCGCTTTCGAACGTCGGGTGATCGAGCGATCCGGAAGGCCTCGCCCTCCCAGATAACGGACCGGTAGCGGGATAATAATGGGTGTAATTGCAATATTAATATCAATTGGCATGCCGGAGTGGCGGTGCGGTGAGGAGAACAGCAGCGAGCCCGAGTGCACCGGAGGAAAGTTTTTCGAGGCGTGATGAATGTGGCCCGCCCAGAATTTTTTCGACCACTCAGAAATAAACACAATAAACGAAAGCAAAGCATCCCGCGTGCTCGCAAATAAGTTTGACATGCACTGACGCAGCGGCGGCCCCCATTCGAAGCCGTCGCACGACAGACGCCCCCAGAGGCGACGGGTTCGTGGCTTCCCGGAGCCAAACCAAGTCACCCGACGCCACCAACGCCGTGTCGACGAGTCAGGGCGAATGAAGTGTGGTTTTATTAATTTCGGTTGAAGCGAATTCGACAGCCAACGATTTGCCAACACGAAAGCGAAACATGCTACTTCCCGGAGCCCTCGATGCCATCCTTTCTCCACCCCTCTCAAATTTCCCCACCCTGCCACCAACTTGCTCTGAACACTGTGTGTTAATTTTGGGATGTTTCTTGTTTTTTTTCCATCGATAATATTTTTTCTTTCCGTTCCCTTCGAGTGCGTAGCCCGTGTTGGGGTTTTTGCGGTGGAATTCAATTTGCATCTCACGTTATCTGTGGTGCCGGCGATTACAGGGCCACGGGAGCCATGCGGTCACGTCCGGGTGGTTTGCGGTGGTGGTACTGCTGCTGCTCACCAACGAAACGCAAAGTAATGGCGAAAAATCTCTTCAAAATTGGTAAAAGAGTCTTGCCTTACGAGCGAGAATTTAACCACCCAGTTTTTCGGTGGCGCACGACGCGGAACTCTCGGCTCGGCTTATCTGTTCTGGCCGCAGGGAACATGCAAATGTGCGTCCCGCTTGCACCGCGGTTACGTCCGTGGCACCAGGTTTGTTTGAGTGAGTCCCGACGAAATTGACAGTGAAGAATATTGGCTATTTTCGAAATTCATGAGCGTCATTTCGGTGATAATCGTTGGCCCGTCGTTGGTTTGAGAACACACGACGCGTAAACGGGGAAAGATTGGAGTTCCGTTTTGGGTGTTTTATCGCAACTCTAGAGTACTTATTTTGATTGAGCGCTCCAAGCATTTCGTATCTGTTCGATTAAAAAGTTATCATAGTTTCACTTATCGTCCCTTTGTTGGAAACATTTTTCAGGAGGTGAGCTACAATTAACCCGAGAAGGTCTTATCAGTCGATTGACATATTTGAATCGATGCAGAACATATCAACATTTCATATATTTTTTTAAAATGTTTATTACGTTGATATGGTCATATGATAATAAATAATGTAAAAAAACATTCTTTGATAGAAGCAAACAGGGTTTTAAGTTCAATATTACATAAATGAAACCAAACTAATGAAAATATTATTTTCGCGATCGCCTTTCGTAAAAAACGAAAGTCAAAGTCAACGGGATCGTGTTCCAGCCAAAGAAAACATAACTTTTGTTTTGCAGATGCATCAGTAGAGTACAACACCACACTCCCGTCGCACTTCGACGAGCGAAAACAAGATGATAAATTATTGGTTGACAATTATATGAATATTTATGTTGCTCATATCAAACACGAAAAAATCGTAGTCGAAATAAATAATTTATTTATCAGGCCCCTGCAGGCTTTACGAGCTCAGAATGTGTGAGGGACACACGGGTTCCACACGGGATACCACACGGCTCGGGAGATGCGACTTTCCAATGGCTTCCACCTTTTTCCACTGAAGCTCACACTCTCGTATGGAGGACTCTGGCCCTGCAGGGCGTTTTAAGGGATGCATTTCGTGTGGATTTACCAATTGGCAGTTCGTTATGTAGGCGCATGTTCACAATTGGCCGTGTCGGGCTCTGACCACCACTGCGACTCCTTCTCACCCGTCGCCGATAGTGAGAGATTTTCAATAAAACACTCATAAATTTGGACGCTTATCAAATTTATTAATCGTTCCAGGTAAAAGCGAAATTTTCAAATTAGCAAGCTTGTTGTTTTTTTCGGCATTTTAATTCGTTCTTTTTCTTTCTCGCCCGGTTGACAGGCAGGTTGAAGGGGGGCGAATGTCCTGCCAGAGGGAGGTTGGGAATAAAGAAAGGTGGCGTTGATGTCCGTACAAAACGAGACGATAAAGAAGTGCTGTTTGTTGATTTATG
Organism: Anopheles sinensis; assembly: GCA_000441895.2. Lineage (NCBI taxonomy): Eukaryota > Metazoa > Arthropoda > Insecta > Diptera > Culicidae > Anopheles > Anopheles sinensis. The sequence goes on along the minus strand of KE525299.1, from coordinate 481,768 downwards.
GCGAAGCGAATGAGATGCGTACAGATTTTGTTTATGACCTTTGCGTGAGGTTTCCCATACCTTGTGTTCGATTACTTATTTATAAATAGATGGATTATTTTGGGATTTTGAAACTGCTAAATATTTGATTTAAAAGAAAGGAGAATAGTTCTCCGGTTGTCGGTAAACCTCGAATTTAATTTAAATATCATTTAACGATTGTTCTTTTGAATCAATGTCAAGCAGAACAATACTTCGCACATTACTTCGAGAAGAAACGGACGAATAAATGTTTTCCCAAATAATGGTTCATTAAACAAAGTTTTCTCATCGATCATCAAACCTTGCCTGTGGTAGAATTGCAAATCATTTAGCTTCTTGCTGTAATTAATCACAAGAAGTCGAGCGTTCGGGTGGGTTCACCATTCGGCCTTGTCTCCAACTCTTCCGACCCACCTTCCATGGCCTTCCGGGGCGGCAGCTTGAGTCGATTAATGGCTTCTTCGAATTCAAATTACCTCGTCACGAAAAACGATTAACCACAATTGGATCACACGAGATAACGATCGGTAGGGCTCGGAAGCGGGAAGCTGAGGATCATTTTGTTTTTTCGGCTAAAGACGCCGAAGAAAGTGTCGCCCCGGGTGGTGGTGGCGGTGGGAGTTTGTAGGTGGAGGAAAAAATCTCAAATTGTAAGATATGTACT
>KE525299.1:411477-476637 GCA_000441895.2 Anopheles sinensis | reverse complement strand
TTTTTAAAATTAAAGTGTCTACTCCTGCTTCTTTGCTAAAGAGATTTGCCTACCTTTTAACCTAACAAGGCTTGGTTAATAACAAGCAGGTTATTCAACGTTTAACGTTTTAAACGACGGATATAAATTCTAATATAAAATAACCTACAACTAACGTCTGTTTTATACTAAATATAAGATCAAAACATAAAAAAGCCATGAAAGATGCGAACTCAAATTTAACCTGCTATGAAAAAATCGCCTGAATTAAGTAAACATGCTAATATCTACGATATCGCGCGTCCTCAAAACTGTGAAACATTATCTCAAAATAGTATTTTTATGTATTTTCAATTGTGCGCTCGGTAATCATTATAGAACATTAAGCCATAGCAAACTCCGTTGGAAGGATGGTGTGCCTCTTCCTTCGTGATCTGATTCCATCTCCCTCGATGGAAGCTTCCAGTAGCTTTCGTCATCGTAGTGGCTTGTAACGACACGAAATAAATCGTAAAAAAGGAACCAAGTTAAAGGCGTACACACATTTCGATCGTTTAAATCGCTCGAGGAGGCTCCCATAAATTGCATACAGTGCCACGGGGTTCGGAGGTGGAGGAAGTTTTCCTGTGGAAAACCCGCAATGGGGCGAAAAGAGAAGACAGAGATGCGAAACATAAAGGCTAAGAAACAGCGTGGAAAGATGCGGCGTGCAAAAGCTGGTTGAAAATGAGATTGACATCAATCGATCGTTCATTAATAATAATTATAACCTTAATGCAAGTGCAATTTTCCGCTCGGGCTGCGCGCTGTGCAGGGTGTATAAAATATAACAAAATTTAACGTTGTTAAAAATAATGGTAAACAAAGATGACAAATTGATTTATAAATCATCGTTTGCGCAGCCGATGGAAGCTTGGGGAAGCATTACTTGGCGGGAAGCCATTTGGGAGAGTGAAGAGCGATAAGCAAGGAGAATGGGAATGTTGCGTGGACAAAGACGATAAGATGTGCTACAAGTACAACAACTTTTTATCGCTGTTCACCATCTCGGAAGAATGTTTGAGTTTTGTGCGTCCCTTCCTATTCGCAGGTTAATGATGATGGCCATATGCATCATTATCGTGTTCGTCATTTTATGTCCTTGAAAACCGTTCCAAGAAAAAGTGTCATCCTTTCACCGATAAAGAAATTTTGAATATTCTTTTGCTTAAATTGAAGATTTTCAAATCAAAGCTTAAAACATGTCGGTTTACTGGATCCGTTTCAACGATGATCGACAACCATTGGCAATCGTAAGCAATCATCTACTGCTGAAAGATTCCTTTCCTAGCCATTGCAGAGGAACATTGATTGATTACCTATGAAATTGAAGCCGTCCCTCTCTTGATAGTAGCTTCAATGGTGGTATATTAAAAAAATCATAATTAAAAGGGTACGACATTGCATTATCGACGATCACGCGCTTCTACGGTTCAACCCGAGGAGGGCGGAGAAGTGATTTCGCTGCAAAATAAGCAACAGGAAGAATGAAGGCGAAAGGTACCCGCTAATGTGTCTTATCAAATCTCTCCACAAATGGCCCCTCACTCAAAACGGTAGGCTGGACGTATTTGTCGTAAAATGCCGTTGCCAAAAAATTGAATTAACGGTCGCTAATTAAACGGTGCACATTTCAATCATCATTTCACCCCTTGCTGATGATTGTACCTGTCCGGTTCCCCGGTTGCGGTAGTCTTATAGACCGCTTAACCGGAGGATGTCCGTACCGCAATCGCTCCCACGGATACAGGTTTTGCCTGGCCACACGCCTAGCCTCATGGCGAGAGAAAGGATGAAGAATTGCATGTTCTTTGTTGCATGTTGGAAAAAAGATTATGAAATAAAATCAGCTGAAACTCCGTCACCGATGGGAAGCCGATCGGGGACGCACTGACATGAGAAGAGATGCGTGCGTGAGACTATCTGTTGGAGTTTGTTGTTGTCGTTCTTTTCCCGCTTGCGACAATGTCCTTCGCTTCCAGCTGACTGGTTCCAGGCGGCTTATTACCTAAGATTCAGTTGATCTCGCTAGCTGACTGGCAATGGGCGATGGCCTACAACTTTCGAATCGGATGCCGTCACTGGAGGAGGAAGAAAAAGGTTCTTAAGCCTAAAAAGAAGACATGTTTCATCCACTGTCAGGTGAGTGGTGAAGGCCGAAATAATGGACATTCTTTTGATTGTTTTTTTTAACAGAAACGTCATTTAATAATATCAAAAGTAAATGAAGAAAACTGTTGTAGAATCTAATTTTAATGTCGTTCTTGTGTCCCTCATCCATCTGCCACTGCATTCAGCCCATTGATCAAAGGGCGCAGGTTTAATGAAGATCCGCAGAATGCGATTTCCCTGAACGAACCGGTTCTTTGCAACGGTGTGCAGAGTGCACCGCAAGGCCGGGATTTATTGAACGCCTCCGACGGGGTGGAATGATGGCAACGGTAAGCCAGGGCCCGCCTGGCAACACCGTCAAAGTTGATCCGGTTCTGTCAACCGCGGCAAAGCGGCCGCAACGTGCAACGCCCAGTTTTTCTCCTTTCACTTTTCAACGGTATGGCATCGCCGGGGCATCGAGTCGCCGACTTATCGGTAATGCGATCGGCCCCGGAACGATCGTCGGGCGGGTTGGCGGGTGCATGAAGAGGGGGCCTAGTATACCCGGGGACCCGGCAGGACAGGGCAAGGCTTCTCCGACGGGAGGCCGCAAACGCAAACACTCAACGCATGCGAACGAGCTGGACACGACGGATGGAAATCGCGTCACGAGAGTCGGGATTAGTTAGTTGTATTGTGTGGAATGAGTTTTAGACCTTTTCTTTTTGACGTTGTACATCGCTGGCGCTTGTTGGCGGCACGTGCGATACGGATGTAATCTTGAGCAAATTATCATTGGCGTCGTGGCGAATGGCCGCTCGCTGTATTAGGTAGCGAGCAACTTTCTGCATGTGTTCGATCGTTAAACGGTAACATCGGATGAATTGTAAATGGCACCTTGTGAAGATCACGACGTATGGGCGTGTTTGAATAGTGGGGTTTTTTTTCATATCGTAAGCTGCTTGTGGTTTGCGGAGTGTAGTACATTCCTTACTTCATATTATTTGCCTGTAAATTATTCTGTACTAGCATGACACCTCCGCGATGCTCGGTTATGAACAGGTTGAGAAAAGCGTTATGTTTTTACGCTTAATGAACAGTTATGTTTTCATCCTTTCCCATTTTTTTTTCTTTTTGGGACACTTCTAGGAAGCGCTAGTCGAAATCCAGTTCTGGACATATAATTCTATTTTATGATATTTACTTGTGTTGAGAGGTCAGAGGTTGTGTTGAGATACACATTTACATATGTTGCTGTCATTGGATACAGTAATGGTCTGCGATGCGGATTGAGGATTATTTTATTTAGTGCAGTGAATGAATCTAAATTTGGGTTACATATGATGAAAACCCCGAAAATGCTACGATTCATTATTGTTCAACGTTAAAACTGCTGATAATTGTAGACAAACTTTGGTTTGTGGAACATAAAATTTTGTTCAGTTTTATGACGATTTTGTTCAGTTTTATGAGGTGCGTTTTATTGCTAGGCAGTTTAGTCATCTTACATTTTTGGTTTGTACAGTTTAGTAAAACAGAGTTAAATGTTAAATTTAGATGATTGTATTGAAAACCAGGAATCAAAGAAACTCAAGTTTCGGAAAATTCAAAGGGGACATATTCATTGTTTGTTGTACACAAAACTTCATTAAAAAAAACCTAAAATAATCTAAAAATAATAGGTAGCAAATAAAGAAAAAGAGACGAACCAACAACCATCTACTCAAGTGTACATTCTTTTTCTATACTTGTTCACCTTCCAACAAAATAATTTCAATTGGATCAACAGCTTCATTCGATAGCCAATTAAAATTCGTACCTCTTCTCTACGATTGACCCTCTACGGAAGCATTCGAACAGGTTCCCTAGTCCGCCAAGTCCTGTTGCCCAAATCGCGTGCCGTATCACGTATTTGATGTAGTGCTAATTAATTTTTATGTCGATTCATCCGAAATAAGTTTCCCGAGCGGAGAGTCATCCGGATCAGGACCTGTGGTGTCGGAGCTGCCTTTGGGGTTAGAAAATGGAGAAACGATTTCATTTCCAACATGTGGTACAGGAAAGTATTCACCGAAGAATCTCCACGGATTGTCCAGCCACGGAAGGATAGAGTTCAAGCAAGTCAAACACGAATCCTCCAGCGAGGCTGTTTGGGAGACGGAAGGAGACTTGTGCAAAGGAGCCGTTTTCGTGCGGTCAACAGAAAATCCAACAAAATAATGTTCGGTGAAGTGTTTCGCGTGCAGGTAGCCCATCGTTTCGGTAAGCGCTCGTCTCGTACAGCAGATAGCTTGTATCCGGTTGATCCGGACCGATTTTACCGTCCGGTACGGTACCCTCAAAAGCATCTCCCGGATGCCACGGTGAGCAATACACTTCGTCTTCATTTCTAGCACGCAAGGGCCCTTAACGCTCTTGTAGGACCCGGCTGGCAGAAGGGGCCAGATCGTTTCACAACCCGCGACTTACCTATTGCCATTGGTGCGCCGAAGCGTTAAAGCAATAAAAGCTAAAATCGTGATTAATTAGCTGAAATAAAAGTGTTTACATTCAGGCAAGCGGAGGACACCGCAATGGTAAACATTTATCCCATACCCTTCGCGTTACTGGCAGGGGCTAAGTTCTTCGGCACCACCGGGGTGTTTATGGGTCGTCCGGTATGTAAACATAGCCCAACCGTGGGTCCGGTTCTACCCGGACCGTTCCGCACGGGATACGAAGGGGAAGCTGGGAGCTAATTCGTTCGATTTATGTCATGGTTAGGTTGGTTTTCGCTCGTTTGATCAAGTACGATGTTTTTTTGCCTCCCGTTTCCTGATGTTTAGAATTGCGCACCGAACACGCCCACGGTACAGCAGCCGGCGGTTGTCAAATGGCGAGAAAAACTGGCTCCTAAAATAAGATTTATGGACGCCCATTTTGCACGGTGAATCGAATCGTTGTTGTGGCTTACTGGTTCCGACGGGAAATGTGTGTTGTTGTCAAGTTAAACGGAGTACTCAGATGGATTTTGGTAAAGGAGCCAAACCGCTCCTAAAAACATTTAGAAAATTTCAAATCTAACAAGTTTAATCAAGGCAATGAAAGATATAGGTCATATAGAGAAAGCTCCGCACGACAACTCTTCATTTTGATCAAATTTCTTCCAATCAAATTGAATTTTCTTATCGAAATAATGCCTGCTGCCTGCGATGTGACTCTAATCAACTCAAATGATCTAATTCAGCTAACTGAATTATTGGATAACTGCATCCCGATCGGTTCATATCAATTTTAGCAAATTAATTCCCGGCGACTCCCAAATTGTCCACCACATTTTAATGGCTGTGTTTGTGTGTGAACCGAGGATTCGCTTTTTTCCACGGTGGCTAAACTCTCCGGCCTTTTCAAGATGGAGCCACTTATCAAATCGCTACGATCGGTGTTCGAATTTGTGAAAATAGCCATAAAACGGGCGAGTTTAAGGACACCCGGTGGCTGCTATCGCCGCTTTTCGATCGCCAGCGTTTCGACAGTGATTATCGTGATCCCGATGAACGATGGCTGACGTGAGAGTTCTTTTTTACTTTTGTCTCCGAATACTGAAACGGTATCGCTATTTTTTGCGAAAATGGTATGCCTTCCAATAAAAAGGTAACCCAAAAACTAGTTTGCATCGGGTGCACGGGGCAGACCGATTGCATCCCCCGGGGTGACTGATTTAGCGATTGGATCCGATATTGAATTAGGCAAATATGGTGATAAAAGCAACCAGTTGAAAATTCACGTTAAATGAATTAATACTAATTAACGGTATATAATTGAACGATTCCGTTAAACTGAAGTGCTTTTAAACTTAACTGTACATGAAAGGATTGTATACAAATTAAATATAGGAAATTTAAGGCTTTAAATTAATTCCTACAGTGATTAAATATATTTTTTTAAGTATTTTACAGTCTGGCATTGCAGACATTAATTTCATTTTTGGAACCAAAATAGATTGACCTTAAATTTTACTTGCCCCAAGCATACTTTTTCTCTCAGGATGTCATAGGCAGTAGCGAGCTGATTGAAGTCCCAGCAGGGTCCCAACGATTTCAATTTGCTACCATCGACTCGGGTCCGAGGCTTTTGCTCCAGAAAGCGAGATAAAAACAAGCCGTCCTGTGAAAAAGGGGGGAAAACTGACACAAACATTAATGCTACCGAAGCGCGGAACCGCTAATTAGTAACAATTAATTTTGCATCAAACCACCATCTCGATCTCGGCCGCCCCATTCGGGGATGGCATGGGATGGTCCAGCGTTTGGGGCGGCCTTGTTGTCGCGATGGGATTTTTGTGTATTCTTTTTTGGCTTTGGTTTTGTTGCGCCTCTGCGTCTCCGCTTCGCGAGCTTAGGAGACCCGCATATCGAAAACCCCGCACGCTCCATGACGTCTCGGAGGTGTAAAACAAAACGGGTGACGGTTCGGCTGCGAAACCTTATTTTTGCCTTAATAAAAATCGACCCAATGCCAGCATTCGGAAGGTGCTCAGCTGGAGAGCGCCCCGGTCGGGTTGTTTCTTATCAGCGCTTTATCACAACGGGTTCGATAGGAACGGTTTTGCTAGCGGGTATTTTTCGGTTGCAGCGACAAATTGGGTGACACATCAAGCGACTCTTGTGTGTGTATATGTGTGTGTGTCCTTTTATTTTATCTTTCGGTAGTCCTCATCCTCACAAGGCGTATTTTTTTTCTCGTTTAAATTGGCATTCCTAAAGGGGTTTTTTCACACATCGCTGTAATTGTGTTACCTCAAAAAGTGGTTTTACAGTCGTTTGCTGATTGATGAAAGCTGTTAATTTGATTGCCTGCCATAATGGTTGGCCATTGTGGCTGAGAGGGTAGGCTCCTGATTGGAACCTGGACCTGAGGAACCACAACCAAGGACTACGACGCGATGCATCCAGCCGCTTAATGGGTGGAAACATGCAGGGAGGTTGGTTATGCATAGCTAATAATAATGTTGATGGAAATTTAACTTTAATTTAGATCACCAACAGAGAAGCATGATCCGTGATGAAGAGAAGGCTGTTTGGGTGATAATGCTGTAATAAATTGTCAAACTTTTGCTATGTAGACGTTGTTTTAAAAACCAGCTCTTGAAAGTCTTGTGACGAATAACATTTTCTGTTCAAGCTAAATTAAATTCCCAAGCTTGCAATCGGAGCGTAATGAATCAAATGCCAATATCCTTGAGGTGAAATTAATGGAAATGATCAAAACAGCGGCAATTTTAGTGCACAGAACGTGGTTCATTTTTACATCGTGGACACTCGCGTGTTAAACTGGTCTGAAGGCAGATTTTGTAAAAATAAATTCGAAATTACCATTTCTCCCCAAACTCACACACCTTCACTTCACCACGGGCTACCGAGTGGACCCGCTTGCTGAAGGGATGTCCCTTCGGCGCTTTAATTGTAATTGATATTAGTTTTTGCGCGGAGGAATTAAAATGGGCGCACCCGGTGTATTTTCAAGTTTTGGTAGTTGATTCGGTCTGGCTTGCTTTTTCCTTTAACGAGCTTGTCACAGTCTCCCGCTTCTTTTGGTGTTATCATTTTCTTTTCAGTTATTTTGGCGCGTTTTTAATTAACCTTCCCGCGTAACCGAGCAAGTTCTTCGTTTGGTCGAAGGTTTCCAGTTAACCGTTTTGATGGTGTAATTAATCTTCCAAGGGCGTAAATTGGCGACACTCCCAGCGGTTTGCTGAAGATGGCATCGACTGCCCAGCGTGTAGGCCACCCCTTCGCCCACCGTCGATGTGTCACCCATTGCAGGATATTAATTAGTGCGGTGGTTTTGGTAGCGTACGAAAAACGGTATGTGAAAATGGAGATTTATTTGTCGACCGAAATACAGCCCTTTTCTCTCACGTAAAGTATCTTCCTCGGAACACGGTGAGCTGTGGGAAGACCATCTAGACGCTGCGCGGAATGCACGCGGTGATAAGCGACGCATAATTAATTAGAGGGATCTCTCTGAGAAATTAAATTCAATTAATCCGCACGAAGACGCAACGCAGACGGAGCTTTCGGGAGGCGCCTGGGAAACATGATAATTTTCACATTTTCGAATCGATCGAACCGAACTGCATTGGGCACATTCACCATTGCGAGGGTCATCATGGGGAGAATTTCCAAAAATCGAACAAAACGTACGGCCCCCCGAATGAACGGGTCCATTAAAGTATTCCGTTGCACGGGGAGGCCCAGCCATCTGCCCGACCGAGGAGTCGCCCGGGAAGGTGAATCAAGGAGTTGATTAATTCGGTACATAAAGGTTGATAAATCGCTCCAGATACGCGTCGCCGGGTAATTTTGTGCAAACACGGTTGCATTCACCGGGGACCATTTTTCTCTCGGGGGGATTATATTGAAGTTTTCATTTTTTCGATCCGTTGCACTGTTTACAGTCAGCTTTTCGAGAGGCACGTCTTTCCAAAATTGTCAACCAAGGGACCATTTTTGGACGCTACGGTTATGAGTGTCGATGGCTCTTTTTGGTTTCACCAAAGAAAGGGTCGTGATTCAGACATGGATTCAACATTCTTGTATGGAACTCGTTGCACTTGTAATAAATTCGGACATTTTATAATTAATATTTGATATTTTGATGGTCTCATCACGCATGAAACGTGCTGTACAGCAAGCTGTCTATCTGCATTTCTTTCATATGCTCATGGGGGATAAGATGCGATGAATTTTCTTTGCTTTCTTTAATGTAGATGTTTACACGATGACAGGACAGCTGTGTTATGTAAATTATTTTTTACATTTTAGTTACGCTCTTGCCCTTAGGCATTCCGGGGGGTTTTGCATCCCCTGTTACTGCCCCATTAGGTCAAAAGGGCTGTCAAAAAGCTGAACATGTGAAACATTACTGGAAATGTATTTCCCGAGAGCACTATCACCAAAACGTGGCACGCCGGCCGCCAAACAGGTCCTTGAAAAATGCGAAAAAATAACATATCAATTTAACGGTTGGTCAAAATAAATTTATCAAATTTATTTTATTTCAATCAGTAATCATCCGTTCCTTGAGCAACGCGCAAGCTTTTGCCGCAAGTAGGATATCTTTTCGGAAATATGACAAAGAACGAAGGGAGAAATCACTGAAAACAATGCCCAGGAGCTACAATTTGTTCCACAATTCATTCTTGTCCGTCGCGGCTGCTTTTGAGGTGAAGAAAAACTGTGCGTTTACCGTTCCTTTCTCCTCCGCTTTCCCAACCCCAAATCAGTCTGCCATTAGCCAACGTCCGCCCTTTCGCTGTCTGGTGGCGAATGCTGATACCGTGTCGGGAATATACTGTACATGATACAGCTGCATATGCTGTTTGTCTTCCTGCATTTCCTGCACGTACCGTGCATTTATCTGCCAGCCCCGGTGGATCGCTGGGGTCGTTATGTTTAGTTACTTTCAATTTTCGGGTGGAAAAATCAATTTCGTCCTCGCAGCCACGGACAGTGAGAAATGGTTGGGCTCGTTATTTTTGGCAGAACACTCAATCGATAAAGTTTCAATTTTATTTTCTGGCTCGGCGTGTATCTTTCGGGGTCCCGCAAGCCTTCTCATCTACAGCAAAGAATTGGTAATCTTTTGCATCCCTCCTCGACTTCCTGAGGGAAGAATAGCACAAGAGGTCCCGTGTACATCGTAATCGATCGGTGGCGACCGAGGCAATGGCTTACTTAATTCGAAAATTATACAGAAACATCATTATTAAGCTTGCGAGTGAGCGACACGATAAGGCGTTTGTCTGGTGTTCCGAACCAGGCACCATCTTATCAAGGCGAGATCGAGCCGCAATGATGCAAATTGAAAAATCGTGTGATATCCGTTTATGAGCAGTTGAGTGCCGATAATTTGGTTGATATAGGGAAATTGCTATGAAGCTGGTGAAAAGTGGTATCCTGAGATGTGCCGCTTTCTTATCGGCATATGTCAGTAGGAGAAAATGTTGTAATCTATTGTGAGAATGTTGATTTTTTATGATATGTATACGATGTATGAATATTTTCATCAAAAAACTGTGACAATACAATTTTTTTTATATTTTCGGTAGAGTAACTGATTTTAACAATTAAACAAACACCGTTGTGTTAACAAGCTAGGACTACAAGGCTTTCACGGAAAAACAACAATCATATACCGAACAGATTATGAAGTAACAATTGATTTTACAAGACGCAAAATGGCATCGTTTACCAATTTCAGCACATTAAACATTATAATCAGACACGCTTAAAGTATGATCATTTCGTTCGTCATTTTAGTTTTCGGTCCCTTTTCTCGGAGCGGTGAAGAAATCGTGTCCGGCGGATGATTGTTATGCTTCTGCTGGTTTCGATAGTCATTGGAAATATCCGTTCCGGTGACTACGTCCATTTTATTGCGGTAGGGCAAGTCCAGCAAGACCTTGGCCCGCTGATAGCGCGCATCCCTGCTATTGTTGCTTCTGGGCCGAAAATCCACTCCGCGAAAAAGCACTCCAAAGTCCATTCGATGAATACACGGCCATTGAATATATTTTAATAATCATAAATTGTGCCAAATTACTGGTTAATATCGAAAACCTTCCGCCGTAAGGGAGCCGCAGGGCGCTTCGCGCTCTGTCACCGGGCAGCGACGCCTCGGATTCGGTTGGAAAAAATAAGACCCGCGAATGCGAACACGCTGATCGAAATTTCTTCCCCAGGAGAAGTATGAAGCCACCGGACGAGCATATTTTTTCGAGGTTTTTGGCCCATCAGGAGTCAGCGTGCTTCACGCAGCATCCATTTGTTGATCTCGATCTTATCGGATGTCATATTTTGGGCACGTTTAGCTCGGTTCGATCGATTTGGAGCGGTTCAGCCGGGATGGCCGGTGATGGTGACAGTCATCTTTTTCGCTCGTGATAGGCCCGATGATGGTAATATGACCACGGAGGACGACAACAGCGACGACGGTGACAATGACAGCGCCCGAATATGATGAAACGTGCTATGCAGCGACGAACGGAGTGGATGCCAGAGTGAGAAACAAAAAAAACTACGGTCCATCTTAAAATAATTTACGAAGTTGCGCATCCGTTATGGGAACCAACGGGGCCGGAGTGCCCGCAGGCTGACGGAGAAAGGCCGCTCGCGTGTGGAAGTCGCACACCGCAAGTCGCAAGTCTACCCCACAAAAAACGCGACGCGACCGCAAACGATAAACTCATCCCTGCCCATCTTTGGTTTCGTGCTGCGTTTGGGGGTTAAAAATATCGTCCAAAGTGAGCAGGAAAGGGCCATCCGAAAAAACAACGAAAAAGAACAAGCTGTTCAGCTTCCATCGGCGAGCGGAAAGCAGGAAGGGTGGCCTTTTTGGTGACGGTGCGGAGGGTAAGTTGAAATAATTTATTATTATTGTTATGATAGCTGACCAAATTGGTCTCGTAAGCAGCACCTCGAGGGCTTACTACGATCGATCGAAAAACGGTCGTCCTGCCGTCGGGTTTCGTCGCCCGCTCGGCCGTTGAAGTCGCCTCGTGCGAAATCAACGCGCTACATGGTCGCGCTGGTCCAGGTGAACGATTTCATTGATAAGCTTTCACCGTTTCCTGGCCGAGGCCGAGAATGAACTGGTGAGGCACAAAAAAGTGATATAACACAGAAAAATGTAGCACCGGATGAAGAGGCGGGAGAATAAATAAAAAGGGATTGAAAACTTCGAACGGTAGAGAGTGAGAGGACAAGCAAACCCCGAGACCGGGAGACCTAGTAATCATCCTCGATCGTAAAACATGGAAAATGCCGATCTACTAAACAGTTCACGAGAACATCGAACCATCGATAGGGTGAGAGATAAAAACACACTGAACAATGAAGAAAACAACGGGCCAAGCTTTACTACTGCTACCACTAGCTTCGACTTTAGCTGTTGCAAATGAAAGGTAGAAAACTGGAGCAAAAGTGACGCCACAATAACGGCGTAAGTTACGACCGGATTCGTCGTAATTAAAAGGTGACAAATGTGTGACTGTGGGATACTTCAACCTGCGAGCGAAACTGGAATGCTGCTCGGTTGGACGATCCCATCGATTCGCTCCCAGTGCGCGCTTTGGAACTGAAGAAAAGCAAAAACCAAGGAATGGTCATCGCATCCGTTGCGATACGGTTATATTTCGATGAATATTAATTGTTTCAATCCTGTCGAGTTTTCCTCCCGGCATCGATCGCAGACACCGCGTCGTCAACTTTCCAGGCGGTTTCAGGTGGTTTCCCTAGTGCCAATCAGTCTGCAAGCGACAGCGTTTTGCAAACCCTATCGCTGGCTCCTAGCTGACAAGTTTATTGCCTGTGACGGTGAACACCGATATGAGATTAATTGGCACCCATCGTGAGCTTGTGGACTCGCAGCTTTAGGATCTCGCAATCGATTCCATGTGTGCATGTATTCATTACATCGCAGCAGGACGTCCACGGTCGTCGCCAATGATCATTGCATTGGTCGATGTTGATGTTTCTACTAGCAAAAGGGATGTGCCAAGAAAGTTGGTGTAGGATTGACCACCCTTGAAACATTCTAAAAAACGAGCCAAAGCTATGATATCTTATTCTTGGTACATAATGGGAATTCTTTCTTCGAGCATCATATTTCGTATCGCGACAATGTTGCAAAGATATTCTCCGGCATGACTGAAATAAGAAGTCCTACAGATGAAGGTAAAAGCTTTTTGCAACCCTTGCTGTGACGAACCGGACACTGCTTGGGCCGTAAATACACGGGTGCATCGTTAAAAAAAGGCCGAGCATATTGTGGTTGTTACAGCGATAAATGAATGTGGCCGGTAAATAAATGTGTGATTTATTGACGCAATAATTGACCGGAGGGCTTTCTCCTGGATAAGTTATCCCGTGGAGTGCGCTCCGCTAGCTGTAGAGATGTGAACCTGTGTCGGTTTTGGTACGGGTTGTTGCTCGATAATTAAGACACCTAAAGTGGATGGAAGTGCAGGGATGAGCTGCGTTTGCGTCTGACCGTTTGAAGACGTTCTGGTAGGATTTTTAATTGATCTTTTTTATTACTTCTCAAACGATCACGTGCTTTCTTCATCCAGTTCAACGGATCCCTGTGGCCATTGGATATTTACCGACAGTAAGGCGCATTATTCGCAGCCGATAAGATTCTTCGGTTCGTTCGATTTTAATGTGATCCTCCGGAAGCAAGGCTGGAAGCCGTACAGGGTCTTAACAAGTGATTTCTGTTCTCTTGTTTCGGTGTGTTTTATGTCCCAAAAGATGAAGGCACAGAAGGAGTGATTTACCATTCACGAGCAGTTTATTTTGTCCGGGAATTTTGCCCTTCGGCTTGACTGAAACGGACGGAAACACATTTAATTGAAAAAGATTTTACGATTCGCACGACATGAATCGAAATCGGTTCAAGCAACCACCCCTAAGGTGAAATTGATTGGTGAGATGTAAATGAAAAGACGCTTCTTCGTATTTGTCAAAAACATTCACGGGTTTAAAAAGAGTTTTTGCAAAGAACTATGTAACGAGGAAATTAGAAAATTATCGCTAATGTTGGCCACACATAAATAAATGTTCAATGATACTCACCCAAATATTTTGCACATTTTTTGTATAAAATAAAGCCAGCTTATTTTTATTTAGGATAGATTTAGAACTAGTAAATTTGTATAGGGAATGATGTCTACAGAGAAAGAATAACTTTTGTCCATTGAATTTGACTACACTTCCTCACTGTAGCGGCTAAAGGTTTCATAACATCCCTGTAGGAAAATGCATCCCCCTCTGGTACCGATGCGACGACGACGACGGTGTACGCAGTAACGTAAAGTTAGATGGTGATTGCGTTTCACCGTGTCATAAGCGGAGAGGAAATGAGAGCAAGAATTACGGCCATAAATGTTTATGCAAATATTTATTTTGAGTAATGAGTATGTGGATTCAACGCGCGAGATAGGCAATCAGAGGCAGTAATATTTCGTGGCAAGGACGATCGAAATGACGACGACGACGCTGACAGCGAAGACAACGGACCGAACCGATGATGATATTGATGAGCCGCACAACGTGAAGGCGGAGGAAAGGCTTGAAATATAGTGCGTGCATGTATTATGATGGGCAATCGAGAAATCGCACCGCTATCATGATTTATGGCGAAAGCGATCCGGACGAGATACGTGACGGGCGATGGAGGATAACCAATCTGGGTCGTAAAAGGTGGCATGGGAAAGTAGATTATAATCTGTGCACTGATAATAAGCCGGTAAGATTCAGTAACATTATTTGGTTGATAAAGTTTGACAATTAGTTTTTATGATAAACAAAAAAAGGAAATTAAAAATAAACGTCTTATTAACACGATCCGCTTGTTATTAGCCAGTTATCATCAAACTTGTTGATCCACTTTTAGAGGTCTTTAATAAAGGTAACTCCACTAAACTTCAATATGATACCCGATGCTTACAATAAAGAGTATGGGGTTTTTCTCTAACAAGTTTTCCCCTTTCGATTAAAAATCACCGTAAGGTAAATGCAAATTTAAGAATTGCAAAGCTATGAACATAATATTTCGAAGCAATGAGGAGAGGGAATATTGTACCCATTAAAATCAGAATTGAACCTAACAATTATACAAATTTGTATCCAAGATATGTAATAAAATGAACTAGTACTACATTAAGGAGTATGATTTAACCTTACCGATAAGCTTTTACTCGACTTGTCTACGAAAAGCATGTTACCAAACATCAAAACTCAACTGCTAAATTTCAAATGAAAAAAAAAATGATTTTATTCCCCAACACAAAACTAGTGAAAGAAAGATTATTTTTTTAGTTTTATTTTTTTATTTTTAAACTATTCAACTGAACGATGGGTGCTAAATTCGTCTTCTTCAGTTTTAACTTTTTTTGAACATCTCGATGGCATTAAAAGCTGCCGCTTGAAATAGATTCCGTTGAAAGTTAAGGAAACTCTTGCGAGGTGTGCAGAGACCAGTTCTCAATAAAACAGATCATTAAACTGTCTATACGCCTTCGTTCCGGAAAGGTGCCATGGCAATATCACCCGGGTCCGTTTGAAAATATATCAATGCGTCACGAGAAAAAAAGCCTGATGAAGAGGAAGAAGTCGTGCGACTACAGAAATCACCTCGCGCACGGCACCTCTCCAACGTTTCATCCGTCACAAATCGTTTGGAAAGGTTTTCGAAATATAAAGGCAATAAACAAGTTCACCACTCACTTCGGCTCGTCGTCAAGTCGGTTGGGTGGAATCATTTGTTTTACTCGTTTTTGGCACGTGCTATCACGATAAGCACGGGTCTCCTAAAATGGTGCAAAACTACGATGAAAAATAGCCGAAAACGGTGCCGGGTGGAATGAGCCATCGAAAGCTGCTTGGCGCGTCCAGTTTTCGCGTGGGTTAACGTGTGACTATGACAGTGCCGTGCGGACGAGATCTTAAGTAGGGTCTACAAAAAAGAAGAAGACAAGCAAGCAAAGAAAATTTGAAATAGTAACCATCACCGGCCAATAGATCGGTACAATCTCTGTTGGGACAGCTTTTCTCGTTCTTCATAATCGAAAATCGTGCAACGGTTTCCGCTCGCCCCGGTCGCGAGTGAATATTTTTCGTATCGATTTTGTTTTGCTTTTACCGGCACAAAACGTGATTCAAATCACACTCCACAATGCGGTGTTGCGTAAAGGACACATATATACACACACACTCACATAAACTTTCGCTCAAGGTGCAATAAATGTTGATTATATTTTATTTGCGGCTTATCGGCTCGTTATTTCCAGATTATCGGTGGTAAAATGAGTGCACGATCGTTTGTGACACTGCTTTCGAGCAGACTGAAATGTTTACTTCAAATATCAATTCGTACTATAAAACTTACTCATTAGCTGACCAGCGATGGGTTTAGGCTCCATGGTCTAGGGCCTACGACCCTACGGAGGGCTTAGGTAAAGTTCAAGGGAACGATGTTATTGACGTGATGATGATCGAAGGTTTCCCCAATGCTATTAATACCTGACGAATAAAAGAATGTAGATTAAACAATAATATTCTACATACGATGAATGGAAATACGGAAACATTGCATTTCAAGGATAGCTGGCTGGCCGAACAAAAGACTCAATCGAATCGTTGCCCAAAAACAAGCGACGAACCCCGTCGGTGCTCGATCGTCCACTTGACAGTGATCCCTTTTGTAGCTTCCAGACTTCGCGCACGCACGCAGAAGAATTTTCTCGTGCGTAATTTAAACCAGCTTCATCGCGTACCCAAATGTGACCTACGAACCTCTCGGCAGCGTTTGCCGGAGCCGGGATCGGAATGGACAAACGAGCGAGCGATCAAGATCAAGATTCCATTAAGACATCAATCAAACACTTGACGCCATAAATCAGGTCCGCAAAAAAACCCCGATCGGAGGGAAATTGATTCCGATTGAATTAGAGTCGAAATTAATTAAATCGAACCCCCTTTTGTCGACGGCGTACAGTTGTAAAGTTTTCCCGTGGCCAAAGGTGAACTGTGCGTCTGTGAGGTTTGGGGTGGAAGCGTTCGGAGGTGGTATCGTTAGCGTCAGGTCGTGCAGTCTAAACCGATCCGATGACGACTCGATGGAGTCGCAGGTTGGCCACGGTGAACCGGCACGCAACACGATCGGCGAACTCATTGATTTCGTTTAGTAACTGGCCGGTGATGATGTGTGTGCGAGGGTTAAGGTGGGGGAGGAGTAGAGAACTGTGGAGGACATTTCGTGCACCAGAACCGTCGCGTCGAAGACGAACAGCAGAAGCGTGCTAAAGTGGCATATTTTACGTTCTCGATCGATCGATGGCGTGTCGATTTGGAGCCAACCTTTTTTTTACTCGTTACGTTTTTGGTTTTTCCTCTCCATTGCTGCTGCCCTAAACGATTTGAAATGTCCACGACGGGGTTCTAGAGGTACGGTCACGCACCCACGTGTCCTGATGGCGTGAAACCGATCGAGCCATGCGCCGTGCGATCTCGATCGCAGGTGTCGAAGGATTATTACATCATGAGCAGCTCGTGGAAGCGGGGCTCTAAAATTAAATCGTCCCCATTAGCCTTAGTTGATGAGGTTATTGTAGTAAATTATACGAGCGTAACTGACCAATATATTTTCAAACATGGTTAAGCGAAATTCAAATCACCCTTAACCAAACAGGCCCTCCCCCTGGTTTGGCTCGCGCTCGTGGCGTTCAGTTTGCGCCGTCTCCGAATCAAACCGTCTCCGCGGCACCGTTAACGTTAAAACCTGAAGGCCCATTTAACGGAGCACCTTGACAAAACGGTTTCCCTTATGCCGGTGCAAATGGGGTTTACCTTCCGCGCCGGGCAAAGATGCGACACTTACCCCTCGGGCACGCCGGAATGCCATTTCGCCCGGCAGTCGTTTGCCGTAAAGTTAAGCAGGAAAAAAAAATAAACCGAACACCCCCGTCCGCGACTAGTAAATCTTCTTTAAGAGCCACTCAATACGCCAACGAGGAGATTGTGTGCACGGTAATAGAGCGACAAAAACATGCCATTCGACAATATTTACCGGCTCTCGCCTATTTAGCTTCTTCAACAAATTCGACCCCGTTTCCGTTCGCTTCTTGTTTCGTCCCTTTGGTACGAGTGCTCTGAAAGCACATTAAACCGAATAGAGAGTTTAAAAACTCTACACAAACTCGCAAGCACACACCGACATGAACTAGGGGTTCATAATAACTCTATCAAAATGGCACGCTCGTTGAACGAGGAGCGAGGTATTAGGCAAGGTTGTTTTTTCTTTCCTTCCACCAATCTGTCCGAAGCTAATCCCAAAGATGATGGTCCCGCGGGGTGAGCTAATGCAAAAATCAAGAGATGATCTAAACATATAAGATTGAGTTAGAAACAAAAAACAATCTCTTGCACTGCCTTCCTGTAGGAGGAAGAAGGAAAGAAAAAACGATACGCCTGGAGTTGGAGACAAATCTAAGGCCTTCTTTCGTTGGTCAGGTGAATATTGCGAAAGATTACCGCACCCAACATTTTTACCACCGACGTCGGGGTGTCACACACACACGTTGGAGTCGTTTTGGCTCGTGCGACGAGTGCGTGTCCTTTTTTTCGTTTCACGTTTGCCACCCCGGCGTCACTCTTTTCGGTGGTGAATAAATTTGTTAAAGTAAGGTAATTAACCTTCACCGTGCGCATAAATCTTGCAAGCCTCGTCCCCCTGGCCGACCCACCCCTGAACTACCCTTGCAAAGGATAGTTTAAAGGGGTGCTTTTGTGTCATCGACTTAGTTCCGTGACCGGCGCGCTAAGGGAAGTAACTTAATCCTATCCGAAGTAACTAGCCATCCTGCGTTCGGGGGGGTCGGATGAACTCTCCACTTTAAAATGTGCGTTCGGCACTCCCTCGTATCGGGGCGGCGCCTTGGGCAAAAACTGTGGCAGATTCATTCTGTGACGGAGTGGTGCCTTTTTTCCGGTCGACGGCGTCCAGCGTAAGGCGTTATCTCTATTGCGAGACATTTATGCTTCAATTTCGGCCCCGAATGAGCGCGAACCGAGCCGGACAGCGATGCCATGCGGTGAGCTCGCAGGTGGGCCACACTACGCGAATGACCTGTCGATAGAAGGGATGGTTTCCTTTATTTGTGTTTCTGCTTGATGGTCGCCGAGCGTGGCTTTACGCGCATAAAATCTCCTCCGCCTAGCGTGGGCTGCGGCTAAGCGGTACGGATTTTCGGCTTAACCTCGCGCGAATCATGCAAAGTGTCTCAATTTTGGTACCGATCTGGGCATCTTTCCGATGGCGCGAACGGCAAGATGGGTTTTGCGATGAAATGGCGAATGGCGCTGCTTTTAATGTCAATCAATGTTGATTTTTGTTTGGATTTTTATTTCCTTTCAAATCAAGCATCTTGCTTGCATTACAGATAACGAAGAGAAAAAGAGAGAACAAGCGAAAAAAGGAAACCTTTAATGTTTCTTTTCGCTTGTGCCTCGAACGATACTATTTCCATTAGGAAAACGAAAATTTGCCGAAAACGAAGCCCACTTTGCTTTGTTTTTTCATGCAGTCGCGTTTCCTTGATTCCGGGATTGATTTTATCGTAATTGGGTTCGGCAGTTTGGTTGGCCGGTTTTGCCCACTTGAAAACGATTTAATATTGTCACCGCGGGTGGGAGGTTCGATAATGATCGTGTCCGAGTAGCGCTTGCTGGGTGGTAAGAAAGCTGCTTCGAGAGCAGATCGGATTTTGTTGTTTGTTTTTTGTTTCATCAAAACGTTGGTATACAGCGTAAACTACTTGCTGAATGCAGCTAAATGATTGATGTTTTAGCTTATAGTATAATAAAATATTTTTGCTTTTACTAGGTTTGCAAGATTCAATAAAAAACAGATTTATTTTGGCCAGTAAAATAATGTCTGCCCATCAGGAACTGCATGTCCATCTTATGCCACATCGGTCCACTGTTGGTCGAATTTAAAACAGAAGAATTGTTATTTTACCCCTCCCTTTTCATCAACTCGCGTTCCAGTTTGTGCCAGGTGAAAGTACGCGCGTTACGAACGACGTCGGTCATGTCGCGAATTGACTTCTGCAACGACAAACGACCTGCACACGACCGTTTTCACTATCCTTTATCGTGGCGCACTTGGAGAAGCGCACTGGAGTGGCTGCCTTTTGTCCGGTATTTCGAATTCGAAATGGAACCAACTATTTGCGGTCTGGAAGACGAAGTAGATGAAGTGTCCGTTTTCACTATCGAACCCCTTGAAACAATTCACACGTAAGGAGGTGATCACAAGCGGTCATGTGACTGGTAAAAACAACCCCGTTGTGCGATCAATGGCTACCGATTGCCGGGTCGGCCGAGTCGAGTGGCTGCAGTTCATTTGAATACCTATCATCAATGGTCATTCGCTCCAAATAACTATGTTTACCCTCTGAACTCATTTCACTGCTCGCATGCTCGCGCCCTCGATGGCGAATGGCGATGATCCGCGAACGAACTTTAGGTCCTAGCTTTGAGGCGTTGTTCGACGTCCGCAAGAGGTCTTGGAATGTACGCGGTGTCTGTTGCTAGCCGACCTTCAGCCTAGGAAATGAAACCATGAGCAGGGGAGTATTACAAAGTGGTTCAGAGCTAGGTTGTTCGGTAATCGTCAAACTGTAGATTCTTCTGAAAAAGCTCTCGATGTCACAATTATTTACAAAAACAAAAGGTAGAGTTTTCGAAATATTGTTTTGCTTTTTTAAATAATACTTGAAAAGATGTTGATTTTGCAGCGAGCAGCAAAAATGTTCCGCATTATATCGGAATTGAAACGCTTTCCAATTTCAAACATTCGACATCAATTTATTTTTGGTATTGAAAAAAAGCCAAATGCCATAAAACGAACTCTAAGAACATACCAAAATTTGATATTCTAAGTTTAGCTCATCTTGCTTCCCAAATTTGCGCAAATCCCGTGAGTTTGATTCCATTTTATTGATCGACGGGCTGAGCTGGTCGATTCCTAAAATATGCTAAATCGATCCTATTAGTGAACGACTGGCCATGCGAGCCTTTCCGGTGCAGTTCCGTGGCCGCTTTATGACACCGCTGGCGAGTTCATGGCCAGCCAGCGGTGACCTCGGGCCCACCCCGGCGTTAGCATAAAAAATGTAAATGATATTGGACGACCGGCGGTCAGTTGCTGCACCTTACTGCAACAACAAGGTAGTTGCTCGAGTTAGAGACTGTCCGAGGTTTCGCGTCAGACTCATTTTAAGATCGGTAGGATTAGGTGCATTTCGCCGTACTAAAATCGATCCAAATATCAGCCACGATTGAATAAAACCAGTCGGATAGCAACAGTTTGTGACCGATTCGGATGCTACCAGCACAGATTGGGAGTAGCGCGGGACGGAAAGTGGAAATCGCAAGTCGCACGAAAGCTATAAAAATCGAACAAATAAACTGGGAAACAATCCTGCATCCATTTCGGGGCTCGACCGTTTTGTTTCGCGGTGCCGTGTTGTTTGTTTGAGTTTGTATGGCGTATCGTAAATTTATATTGCTGCAGTTTGCAATTCGGTGCAGCAAAAAATAAAGCCAAATCTATCAAACCGATCGGCTGATATGGATTGCGATGCAGAAACATCCATCTCTCGGCCGGCATGGCAAAACGAAAAATCCTCATGGTTCCGCGTAGGCTAAAGTGGCCATCGTAAAGTTTATACTATGCTAATGCGATCGCGGGATTGCATCGAAACAGCGTCGAGGGCTGTTTCTTTGCTGGTGGCAATCAGAACGTCATCGGCATCATCTTCAGTTCGCTTACCAGAAAAGATCTCACTCGCGATTGCAAATTCGTCATTCGCCAAGGAAGAGGAGCGACGGAGGAAGGGGAGGATTAACAATCTTGCCAAAACTTGCCACAGTCGGAGAGGCTCTAAAGCGTTGTCATGTCGGGACGCTATCTCCTCCCCATGCCCGGCCGTTGCTAATCTTGTCTGGCTCTAGTGCATGGGGCAATTTGAATTTCGTTCTCAGACCAAGGCAGAGAACAGTCCTCCGTCGAGAAGCGACAGCGTGCAAAAGGTGACCCAGTTTGACGGACGTCCAACGTTGTGCTTAAATCCTTCCCAAATCGGCCAATACTTCATCCGTTTATGATAGTGCAATCAACAACTAAAGCCCCCAAAAAGTGCCTACAAAATGCAGCAAAATTCAGCAAATAAAAGATCGCATCAGACGGGGCAAAGAAAAGTGGGAATCGAAAATAAACAATCAGTTAGACACAGCATTGGTTTAGGCAAAAATGAACCTCCCCGACACTAAATGGAGCGGTCAAGTGGGGGTCGTGCCGGGCCGGGTGGACTTTATTTGCTTTCGCTGCACCGGCAACTATCCGCCAGCCGACCGGACCGCACGGAATGACTGCCGAAATGTCAAAGCTTTTAGGCGATCCCGTTAGAGAATCGTCTTCCTACGTGCGCTCGTTCGCTGCAGCGATCGAATGATCGATCGGCAACCGCAGGGCCGTGAAGTCGCCGCGTCTTATTTGGCAATTCGTTCTTTCACTTCCCGATAAGATTAACGATATCGTCACCCAAATGCACTGTCTACCAGAGGGTGGAGTGTATGTGAGCGATATTATTTTAGTGTCGAAAGTTCCTCCAAAAGAGAGCTGAACGTTCGTCGCTTGTCACGCCGTTGAAGTCTTTCTCCAAATAATTAGCGAAAATAAGACCGCCACCGTGCAATCAATCTTGCGAAGCACCGATAAGCAAGTAACTGCTCGTTTCTTAATGCTACGCGCACTCTGCTTTGTTCGTTCCGATCCTTTAAACGCTCAGTCGAAAGAGATCCTTACTGGTGCCATTAAGGTGTCTCCTTTCGGTGCAATCCACTAAAATGCTACCGTGCAGCGTCAATCCGTGTCAACTTTGGGTGAAGCAAAGGGTCCTTCGATCGAGCGATCGATTACGATCCCGAACCCAAACGTCTCGAACGCCATAAACATGTCCAATCGGAAACCGTTGCGCTGTCTGATCGATTGCGGTACTTAACTTCAAATGAGCACCGGCCGCAAAACGCACGGTCCCGAATTTCTCGCCATGCGATTTATTTTTGGAGGATCCACTGCGACTCTGATGCACCGTTTCGCACGCTCGAGCGAAACTGCACGATGACGAGTGCGTGTCTACGTTTCGGGAGTCAAGTTCAGCTTTAATTACAATCAATAAAGATCGAATCGCTTCGGTGCTGGGTCGGTTCGTTTTTAAAGACCACGATTTTCGAACTGCAATAGGGCTGTGGAATGCAACCGATTTACTACGTTTCACACAAACGGATCACCCCGACGTGGGGCGGCAAAAGTCAGGGAATATTTATGCTAATTTAAGAGTGGCCTTCGACCGCGCGGGTCAACATTTAATGGCTGCTTTCAGGCGCTGAGGAAAAGGGCTCGTAAGGTGAATCATACCTCGCTTCAAGTGGTGCGATACGTGAAGGAACGGTATAATTTTCAGCGCTAGTAAAAGCTTTCTTCAAAGTTGTTGTTAGCTGGGAAGTGCATCTATAAATTAACCACAACGGTTGATATCTTGATAATTACCTACAGCAAGGAGAATTTCTCCGTTACGTGGGAGTTTTCTGATGGTTGGACGATTCTATTAATTCTAAAAATATATTTAAATTCATACCAAAAAATAAAATTTCTGCAAAAGTGTTTACTTCCCGAAGTAAATATCGTTTCAATTGGTAAAGACTTTTCGTAAGACTGGGGATCGTTTCGATTGATCATCATCATAATCCTTCGTTACACACCCATGTACTTCTTGAGCCGCTGCATAAAAGCATAAACCTTGAATCAACTTCGTAAATTTCGTAACTCCTCTGCGTCGGACGTCAATCCGAGCCGGTTCGGCGGTGTTCCAAATGACAAAATAAAAATCTTCCCTGCAAAAGGTCAGCCATCAAAACTTCCATACCCATGCGATACAATTACCTTCAACTGTCAGAATCAATTAAAGTTTTGATGTGTTCCTCAATCTGCGGATCTTTTGGTAGGGTTTGATTTTACTTACTCTCTTCGCGGGCTGAAAACACACACCCTCGTACACCGATTTACTCGCCTCCGGTTTCACACCCACGGTCAATCGGTGAAGCGCAACGGGGAAAAAATACAGTGCTTCTTTCCACCCCAAAAGGGGATGAACTTGATCCGAATACAATTTGGCGGCGCTGGAGCTCACTTTGGGACAATCTTCGTTCGGATTTGTCAAGATGCACAATCTGGCAATTGTAAGCGAGCCGCATCTTGTCCATCTCGTTAAGCAAAACATGCATACAATACATGCAATAACACAAGAAGATGAATGATCCACCAGACGATATGCAACAGCTGGGATAGTGGAGTTAACTGAGTAGAAAAAAGAAGCTTATTCCTGTCCCAAGGCATCTCGATTCAGTTGAGCCTCCAAAAAAGTCTAAACTTTTGTGTGTTGGATTATTGGATGCATCCTTGTTCAAGAAAAGCACATAGTGCTTTAATATTTGCATTGTGTTTATGTATTTAAATGATTTTATTTTAAATGACTAAAAATCTGAAAGCAATTTATAAATAATGCATTCATGGAACTTCACTTTATTGCAATTGTTGCTCAATGTTGCAATCACATAAACAATCGGAGAGTATATACCTTCGTAAAATTGATCATCATCTTCAGACCTGTTTGCCAAGCATTTATCAAAGCATGCGAGATGTTTTCGGAGAAAACAGTTGAGAAATGCTGCCCGCAGAAGATAAGGCATCCCGTAAATGAATGCAAACATTAAACCCGAACATCTTCATCCGTTAGATCGCCCTGATCCCGGCCGATGTCACCGCTTGGTTTGCTCCGCTCTGAATTATCGTGTTCGTCGCTTCAGTTCCCTGACACCCAGTGGGACGGTTACCGTTCATCCCTTCGCGGAATGTTTTCGCTCCCCACGAAAAAGGTAGAAGATCACGGTAGGGTGCGCGGCCCGACGCAGTATGTGTTCATTAAAATTTACGACCCAAACGCAACATAACTGTCATGCGACGGCCGGTTTTCCCGGCCAAAAGTGGAAAGGGGGGTTTGGTGAAGAGTTGCGATTCTGGAGCGATACGAGAGTGTTGAATTTCCTCATCATCAGGTGCGCAAAAGTCGCTGGTTGAGGTGTGATACCTCTACGCCGTGGAAGAGATGAGTACCTGACACAGTGTTTTTGCCTCATTACAGTGGATACTGAAAAGTTTGTTTAGTTTCGCGCGATTGTAGTTTCCGTGTTGTTGTTGAGCTATAATTTCCTGTCGCACTTTTCATGGGCAAGTGATGGGCAATTTACACTTCACCAAAAGAAAGGCAGGCAGGTGAAGACGCACCGTGGCCGTGAAGGAACACGAACGGTATAGAGGGTACGACGCTTGACACGTAGCTAATGAAATGTTATCATGAAATTTACCTGTGTCCAGTTGGATTTATTCATTGTTTCATGAAATGCTCAAAAATAAGCAGATATAGGAGTGGAAATGTATTCCATGATGCTCATATAACAAAGATTATTGAAATTTGGTTTCCAGATTTACGGAGATTGTTTTACGCTTGAATAATCTATTACCGATAGAAAATCTTTCTTGTCTTGAACATGGCAAAAATTACATTTTTCGCTGTGCATTATATTCAACAATCGACAGAGATCGTTTTAAACACTAAAATTGTCAATATTTGTTTCTGTTTGATAATATCACAGTCCATGTATTGTTTGATTTTGCACCCTAATTGGCACTGAATTGGGAACGATCGGCAGTAAATTGAAGTGACCGAAACATCCTAATTGGCCAGGCAGAAAGTTTTACTGTCCCTCGTTCCATGTAGTATTCGAGCAAAAACGAGTATCAATCAAATAAAGGTGAAAAAATCATCAAATCGATCGTTCGATAAGGAGTCTCCTTTTTGGAGAACGTTTCATACCGGTTTCCAACAGCGCAGACGATCCAATGGGAGGGAGGAGATAAATTCTTGAAAACCGAACCGTAGTGCCATAAGACACACTCTTGGTTTATTTTTTAATTCGTCTTCCTTATCAATGCAAGCCACAAGTGAAGAGAGGAATGTGGTGATTCGCGAGCGAAAGCATGCATGCCTGGTTGCTTTTGGAATCTGTTAAAAAGCATACAAGCTGCGCATAATAAAGCGATGATGCTCGGATGGTGTTGCCGGTTGTTCGGTGCGAAACCAGCACGGCACACCATCAGCATATCGTCGCGCCGGTAGTCAGGTATTCTTTACAGTCGATCGTTTCGTTTCGCGTATTTGGCCGAGGATCGTTTTAATTACGACGAACGGTTCGTCTGCACGTACGCCGTTATGGGACGGCAAGAAATAAAAAGTGTACACCACCTTTTTTTAATTAAATTAACGGAATGTGAGCTTGCAGCCTCGCGTCCATCTTGTTCGCAGCGACGCGAGGAGTACGGCAATAAGTGATTATTTTTTAAAAACTTATCGTATTTATTTTATCCAACCGTTGTGATTGTAGCCCGCGTGGCTCAATATTTGCCGTACGTGTTACGGTTCACATGATTTCTTGAGGCCTGCGGAGACCTGGGCCAGATTTCGGGCGAGGAGGTTATGCCCGCCTCATTAAATCTGTTTTTTTCCTCTTCTTTTCCTCTTCAGCTTCCATCGCTCGCATTGGGTGTGGGCATTCTCTTCAGATTCCATAAAATAAAAACATGAAAAGTAAAATAAAAATGCAGAGCTACCAGAAAACATCCTGTCCGGTGCAGTCAATCGGGCGATGTCAAGCGCTGGGACATGGGACGCGGGCAAAACGAATAATAAAAGTAAGCAATCGAGCACTACCCATTTTTGGGGGATTTTACTTTCAGTTTGCATCGGAGCTGGGAGCAGTGTCTTCCCGGGCCGACGATCTTGCCGATCTTGGCATCATCCTGTCGACGGCCGGTGCCGGTTCACTTTTACTTTTCTCCTTGGTTGCGCCACGATTGTGGGAACTGGGCGGCTTTTCGAGGATGTTCTCGCTGCGAGGATCGCTCGTTAGTGCAATCTGTACGCGGGTTTTGGTTTTTCTTGTACAGCAAAGGGACGGCGGTGTTGCGATCTCGGTTTCGTTTTTATCCGCTCTTAAGACTTCCTTCGGAGGAGCATTTTAAATCAATCCGTTCGTGGCATGAGAGTGATTGTATCATGGTCGTGTAATAAGGTCACTGGCTCGGGGTCTATAGGTGAAATTTTATGTAATGTTTGCCAACACCTTTTATATTTAATAATTTAACGATGTTTTAAATCGAAATGAATCACCTCTATGGAAAATAATCTAACAACATTTTACAGTTTATATTCAAATTATGAAACCTCTTGGCAAACCTTACATACCTTTGGGCATATTTGAGTCACAACAGCTGCAGCCTCCAGATGCCCTTCGCTGACGATCTTTAAAATCAGATATTAATCCACCGGCCACAGTTCAATATCGTTCCGTTTGACTGTTTATGTTTTTGCACGACTTCCATTAGTCGCCCTCGGCCTTCGCCCATCGGACGCTTGGAGTGTGCGGGGTAGCGAGTGGAGAGGGGGTAAGGCGGCCAAACCGATTCCATGTAGTGCAGTGCTGTGTCATGCTTCCTGTCCATGACCCTGCGCCCGAGCAAATGGGGCGCCCGAGCGCCGCCTTGCTGTCAACGTGGCTGTCTGAATGTTTGATAGAAAAATCGTGCTCCCCTTTTTTGTCCCTCTCCCCTTCTCCCCGTTCACCCCATCACGTCCTTAAAGGCGAGCAAATTCCTAGATCCACCGTGTGCAGGGTGGAAGAGAAGCGAAGGGATAATTTATCGTCAGAATTAGCGATGTTTAATTCGAAAATTGTTTCTCTTATTATTTTTTCGGCATCTTGGCCGATCGATCGTCACCCCCGGGCGGATAATGTGTTTCGGTGTTCAGGTGGGTCCGCGGCGAGGGAGAGATTATTAGACGCCGACGAAACCGACGACGACGAACGGCCAGGTTTTGCATTCGCTTTCCATCACCGGGCCGAAGCTTAAAAGGCTTTCCCGCTTTCGGTGAAGGTGGTTCGTGGTTTCGCCTTAGTTTGGTCAGCGCCGAGGCCGCGGGAGCGGGAAGTTCGCCACCGAGCGTCACGGGTCGGGGCGACGGTTTGGCGAGTTAACGCAGGAATTCAACCCTGGGCCAGGTGCGGGTGAAATATGGAGCTCGAATGTGTTCGATGTTGGCGGTCCGCGCGCGTGAAGTCCTCGGCGGTCGAAAGGTCTGCCGTGTGGCGTTGTGCTTTTGTTTTTTTTTTGTCAAAACGGTTTCACTTCGACGGACGATTTAATGGCCGAACAGACACAGACACACATACACACACACAAACGCATACAGGTGGGTGAAACAAAAACGATTAAAATATTTTCGATGTTAGGCTTTTTGATTTACAACGTTTCATCGACGGGAGACGATGACGTTTGACGAGCGGCCCCCGGTTGTCTGTTGTGCCGGGCCAGGCCCCGGATAAGTGGCCATGTTTTGGCGTTGGCGGATTTTTACATTCTGCCGTCTCGACGCCGGTCGACGAGGAATAAATAAATCCGCCTAACATGTTGGCGCACGACGGCAAACTCGGAGAAGTTGCACGGGAGAGAGGACATGATCGAGATTTGAAGAAAGTACACCGAAACGAAAACTATTTCGAACTCGAGAGAACCAAAGCTTTCTGGGGGGCCACACACGGCACAAGCAAATTATTTTAAGCTTGTCAATTCATCTCGCTAAGCTTCTTGGCTGTCGATTCAAAATAGTCCAGATTAGTATCGATACGGTAATTGTGATTGTTTTGAATCTTTAGATTTAATCACAAGAATATTCACGAAATAAATAAGCTACATTAAACTAGTTGACTTGGTTAAAATTGTTTTTCCTCCTTATGTTGTTTATTGTTGAAAATATTTAATGCCTTATTTTGAAAATTTAAAATAGAAATAAATAATATAAAATTAATTGATAATTTAGTGTCTCAAAATTTAACTTTTTGATGTTCCAATTATTGCTGCTTGGATTACTCTTCCATAAAACCACGGTTGTTGTACATTCTTGGTAAATATTATAAAATATGTAATCTATCATTTTGAATGGAATAGCAAGAACAGAATCCAGATAGCAGTTTTATGCATTCAGTTTCTATGTGTTTGGAGAATATGACAGATGATAGATCCATTTTTTTCCCCACTCAAAAATCTATGACTCCAAATATGGAATATAACTTAAAATCAGCTTAGCTAAGAAACCATCAATGTATTGTGGTAAGATGTTTGGTCGAACCCCCTAAATATTGTATTCATTTTCTACTACTGTATCCAATGTTCTTAATAAAAATCATTCTACATGTACTACTACTACTATAGATGATAGATTCCGTAGCTTTAACACGCGTTTATTTAAGCCAAAAGAAGGTTATAAAAATTACACCATAACAGCGTTTATAACAGGCAATATTTGCACTGTTTCATGACAGACATGGTCGAGTGGGATGGCCTAGACATGGTCGAGTGGTCTGTTTTTTGTTACATACGGTCTCTGGACTGTTTTGAATATTCAAAGGCTTATATTACTTGAATATTACTGAATATTATGATGTTCTTACACTCCATACAGTGTCTGCAGTTCATACGAAATGGGAACAGCTTATGCGATATTATTGTTTGATTACATTTTGACAATAATAGGGGACATGAAAATTGGTAAGTGGGTAAATTTTCACACAGTTCAAGGCAACGATAATTCGCTCATACATAACAATACCTTCACTACATAAAATTCGATTATTTTTCGTACACATAACAAAGAATATTTCTCTTTTCATTGAAATGAAACGGTATTCTAAACTCATCACCTTATTCACCACAATTTTCCTAAAGGAACACACACCTCATATGGCATTGCTGAATATTAACAAATAAATCAATATTTGAAGTTATAAAATCGTTAATTATTAAAAAAGTACTTAGTTGCTGAACGAGAAATGTAGTTAGAAACCTATTATCAGGTCTTAGGAACATGAGTGCGAAGTTTGATTAAAAATGTTTCAGTCGTATAGGAGAAGTTTAAACACTTACACTGTGACAAAAGAATTTTATAAATACTGAAAAAGACATTCTGATTTATAAAAAATAGCAAAATATGTTTAAGATTTCATCATTCAAAGTGATCAAAATTGGCAAAACAAAATTTAAACCAGTCCAGTGTCCAGTTAACATTCTGTGTTTAACCTTCAAACTTTGCGAAGTTTTGTATTGCAGCTTAGTTAAGTAGTTAACATCATTACAATTTTCTGCGCTTATAATAATACAGTTATTTTATTTCTGTAAACTCCAAGTCAAAAATAATCCACGCCTGAATTTTATTTAAGCAAACTAGAGTACTCAATTCGTGAGTGACTTCCAGCAGCATTTTTATTTCTTTCATCACCTGTTCCGGGCAACACATTCCTTTTCTACTGTCTCTGCCTCATAACGCTGACAGACGGGCAAGTGCATCCATCACATTTCCAGCCGGGGCCATGGCCATGGCATGGGCTCATTTGGAAGATATTTCCATAACCCAGCGTCAACAACTGGCGTACGCTACGGGAAAAATTGGTCGCTTGCAACGCGCGGGCAGCTATTTTGAATATCGCTCAAAACTTTCCACCGTCGAAGCCATTGTGCGCGTGTCATGTCGTGTGGTGGCTGTCATCCAGTCATCCCGGCCCGCGTATCAGCTTCCCGGACAGCGGAAAGATGGAAAAATAAATAGCTCCAGCTCGCTCGCGGTTGTCGAGCTGGGCAATGTGTAACCCGCCGGCGCGGAAGATATGAAATGAGAATTTCGCTTCCACGCCGTTCGCAAGTTGATTTAACGCCGTGCCATTGCCGGCTCCCGGAACCCGGTGATTTGAATATGGCAGCCAGGTTGACTTTTGATTCCGCCAGTTTTCCGGCAGCACAAAAAAAAAATAAAAAACAAGGCCAAGCCTCAACTTTACGTGCGTTGGACAGATTCCTGGAAAGGGGCTGTCACAGGAAGCGACAAAAGGGCAGAGAAAGAGAGAATTCTTTCTCCCGACCGTACGCAACACTCACTCGACCTCGACCGGTCACCTTGAAGTTTATCAACATGACGTGGAACAATGCGCGCGACAAAAGGAGTGGACCCAAACCAATGGAGTGCAATGGTACCCGGTGCGGTCAAGTTCCTCGAGTCCTTCGCGGGACAGTTGTGCAATTTTCTCTCCCCCCAGGGTTGGACATGTTTGTTTATTTTTTGTCGCTATATCTCTGCTCCTCATGCTCAGTTTGATGAGCTTTTGCTAGGCGCGCACTCCGACACTTCATCAATGTCAGGCGAGCTGTGAAGGTGCACGCGCACGATGGATTAACTAGCAAAGTCCGTCAACGGGCATCAGCACCACTTGAGCAGCTGCATCTGGCACGATGGAATGCTGCAAGGAAACCCACCTGAAATGCATTTGCAGGGAGGAGAATCGGCGAGTAATCTTATGCCGGAGATGGTGTTAAAATCACACCCAGTGACCTCCAAGCCGTTGGCATCTACGGGGCAGAGTGTTTGGTGTGTCGGATAATTGTGGCTTGTTTGGCGGAGGATAAACATATACATCTAGATTACATGCTTCGCTTGTCCCGAGCGAAGGAGTTTTAGTTAAGAAAAACAAAATAAAATTTACTAGCGCAAATTGTTAAGCAAGAAAGGGAGATCGCAAATCTGCAGGTGCCATGAAGAGCATTATCATTTCATTCTACTGTTTAAATGGTTGAAAATAGTGTTCAATGGATCCTTGATTGGTATGTTAAGTTTAAAATTGTGCCAAACTGTTTGAACCGACAGTACTTTCTTAAGCGAATAATTTATTCACTTCTTTCAAACAACAGCTACAGCTGTAGGATTAATTTAAAGAAAAGGAATAATATTCTTCTGCCAAATGCATTTCTCTAGGTTCAACAGGTCAAACTTTGCCTTGGTGCTCTGATACATGCAAATTTGCACCACTTTTGCGACGATGCAGCAGAAAACCGAAGCAGAGCAGTGAAGCTTCAGAGGAAGCGAAATGATAAGGGAATCGAAAAGTGAAAGGATTTACTCCGGGGGTGCGATAATTTAGTTAATGGCTCTCGGGGCAATTACGCGTTCGAAAGTTCGGTGATGACTGCTCGGAACAGAGGAGCGCATAATCATCTCACACACACACATGGTAACGGTTTGCCCTCGGACGGTGATACGATTTAGGTGAATTCCTCACCTGCGAGAAACGCCGTTGCACTGCGTCATCGTCCGTTTTTGCGGAACCACACGAGCCACCGTTTCAAGCTGGCTCTTGTTTCTAAGAACCGGATGATCTTCGGTGGTTTCGGAGGATGCCAGCTTGGACGCCTTGCACTGCGGCAGAAAGTGAGGAAGCAAAGTGAGAGTGATCCGTTGAGTGATTTATAATGATCGCCGCAGCCCACTTTCCGCGCCAAGGGGGAGTCGCCGGTCGGGACCACACATTCGCCCGGTGTTAGGCTCGGGACTGTCGGATATTTGTTTACTTTGGACACGTGAGCAGCTCTGGTGCTACTAATTCTCCCCCGGGTCTACCAGGAAGCTTTCAGACTATCAGCCATCGAGGATCGGTTGATTGAGGAGTGCGTCCTCGTGACCCGTTCGCCGTTCCACCGCCATGTCGACTCGGGTCGCGGTGGAAGATTATAATTTATCGATTCGCCAAATTGAAAGAATGTCCGCGCACGTATGGTGAGAGGAGTCACGGCTGGATGGTGGTCGCGAGGCAGATGAATTGCGTACGGGAGACGCATGCCGTGCGTTCCGGTTCGTAGATCTCCGTATCGGGCCGCTCTCATCTTGGTCCGATCGAACACGATCATTAGACGCACTCCTTTCCTTCGCTGATCGATGACTACAACGTCCCACTGGCAAATAGTAGAGGAGTGCAGTGAGAGGAGACTTTCCTGAGCGGGCCGCAACATCTATCGCTCGAACGTCCGGTACGTCCGTGTGCCAACTTACGTAAGTCAAAGAGGTGCCGCACAAATGTGCGTACAAAGCCGGTCCGTCCGGAAGTCGCACCGAAGGGATTAAGGCGATTGTCAGCTCTAAAGCTCTCTGCCCGGCCGACTTCCCGTGCGGCCGGTCTTCCCTTTTTCTCCGAGTCGCTTTCCGTTTCGTTCCGAGCGCGTCCGATAGTGTCAGATTGCACATTATCTACATTCAAGACATTTATTTTCGTTTTGTTTTAGCAAAAAGGCTTGAGCAGTTTATTTTCATTTTTATTCTTTTGTTTTCCCTCTCATTCACTCACAGTTGCGGGACAAAATCATCCAACGGGACGCTTCCCCTCTTCAGTGTCGATGAAATCGAAAGATACATTTGCCGCCGAAGATTCACTTCAAAATCAAAATCCAAAAGCAAAACCAGGCTAAAAGTTAAGAAAAAAAAACTAATTGCACCTCAAAACCCCTTGATAGGCTCACAAATTATCGGTTTTTGGTGCGATTGGCGGCGCGCAAATTCTACCCTACATCAAAGTCTTAACGAAAGACTTAGTGCACGGTGCGGTGGCGTTAAGCGACGAACCTTTTCGGTGTTGTTTTTTGTTTTTCGAGACCGACGGTGCACGATGTGTTTGCAGTGAAAGTGCATAATTGGAGCTGATACTGCTTGGGAGATGGATCCTTCTGCACGGTTGGATGGTGCAAAGGCTATATGTACATAAACAAACAACATTAAGATGGCTAAAATGTAGCGAACGAGATCATGTTAATCAGTTGTTGCGGTGGCGTTGCGTTCCTTCACCCTTTTGCTTTGCTGTGTTACTTTTCTACCCCCAGGGCCTCGCAATGAACCGCTTTTCGTCGCTCCAGTGCTGGTGCCTAAATATGGCGGGACAATTAAGATGACCTCTCCATCCGCGGTGCTCCATACAGGCTAGCATCGGTGGATCATCAAACTCAATTAAGGTCTTACCGGGTCGATTGGGTCGTCATCGGTCGGGATTTGCGTGCGGCATTACAACAATGCGGTGCGTAACGGCCATGCTCCGGGTGGCCATTCCGTGAAATCAGCATAAAGTCGGCCAGTTTATGAGCGATATAAATAGAGTGGAAGAGCGAGAGCGAGGGGAGGACGAGAGGTGCGGTATGGGGGGATGCTATCGGGACCATAAGGGACATCATTGGCACTATCGGTGCGTTGTGGCAACGAGTTGAACCCCCAAAAACGCTAGCTCTTTGCTGGTTAAAGGTCATAAAAAGCGGAAGTATATGTGTGCTAACGAAACTGCTTGTTGCGTCTTCGGGGTGCTTAAGTACACCATTTTAATCATCGCACTTTTTTTTGGTCGGTTAGGTAATGCCACGTTTGTTTTACGCGTTTCGGTTTTTTTCCAACCTGTGCAAATTCTATGTGAGGTCAAAAAATAATTGGATACACTCAAAATAACCACAAGTCCGTTGCGAAACTGTATCACCTACTCCACTTTATCTGGAGTAGTGTTTCGTTTTCCTTTCTTGAGCCTCAAGCCGTCGAATAAATGGCGCAGTGGTTTTTGTTGCTACAGCGAAGCCGCAACATAACGTGTTGAATGTTATGACTTCACCTTCCTGTCTCCGGTCACACACATCACAAGTCCGCTTCTGGCCGGCGGTCAAACGTTGGCCACTTGAGCGCTCTAACCCGCATCCACACCGACCCGTGCACTATCATGCATGTTTCGGTTGCATTTTTCGCTTCCCCACCGAACAACGGCCACCCTCAAATGGGGCACTCGCACTAACGATAAACCTCTATATAGAACCCGGGCGGGAGTTTGCACTTGGTCTTGGCGCGCGCGTCGCTCGCGTTACGGTTCGATTTCCATTTGCATTGCGCCCGAGCACGTTCCCTCGCGACTTGAACTGCGCACTTGAGGTCTGCCGCCTTGTGTCGGATGAGGACGGGTACGCCCAGGGACCGATAGAGGAAGGAGGTGGGAGGGAAAGGGCCTCGGTGGAGATAGAGCAAGATTGGAACAACCTTGGATCCCGTTATGAGGCGAAATAAAAACGGCATCACGGCAAACAAGAGCAGCGCAACCTCTCGGGCGGGCGGGCGGGCGAACTTCGACAACGGTGACGACCACACCCTGCTAGCGGGATCCCAGTGCCCCTACCCTTACCACCCTTTACCCCCGGCCACCCCTCCTCCGCTTGTTGTGTTGTTCCACTCGAAGAAAGAGAAGTGAAGGAGTCCAGCTCGGTTGGACACGAACTCGGTGTATGTTGCAACGCAGGGCAACTCGGGGAAACATGATGAACTGAGCGGAGGACGGGTGGTTTGTCGCTGCAAACGGGTATTCCGTCTGCGGTCGTCCGTCGGCTTCGTGTCCGTTTGTGAAGTGCATTCTCGAGCCGCAGTGCAGAACGCATCGAACACCGCGGGCAGGGAGTAGAAGGAAGTGTAATCCGAACGGGGTGTAATCTTTCGAAACCATTTTATTTTTTATCACGAGGTGTTCTCGTTCTTGCAGAAAAGGAAAAGGAAAAAAAGGCGACAACCAGGTATGAAGCAGGTTCGCCCGGGTGACGAGCTTGTAAGTTGCTGGCAGCGGTAGCGGTTTGCTAAAGACTGGGCTGGGTCGTTCCTTTAATGAGTTAGAATCGTCGGGTGACCGGTTGGTTTGGTTTTGTTCTTTTGCGTTGAGGTTGGTTATGGACAATCCGTTTCGGATGAGTGGTCGGGGGTGGAATTAAAACATGGAACTGTTTGTTTGTTTTTCGTCGGTTTTTATTCGATAGGCTACAAGATTGTTGTTTAAGCATTGGTGTCATCATATAAATTGTATAGAGGACTAGTTAAACTAGGGTAGAACCTATCGATTGTACGTGAATTCTGACCTGCAACCACCGAAAGTATTTTCCTGTGTTTCTTTGTCGGTACAAACCTTGTTTTTTGTGATTGCTATTTCGTGGCGTTATTTTTATTGTTTTCAAATACGTCAAAAAGTTTCTTAAGATCGTTAGATAGGACTTCACTTAAATTGTTGAGGATACAAAACTTCTAACGGTAATATGACCGATCCTAATCAATCTGTTTTAAATATGTATTCGGCCAATAATACAAAAATTCTTGAAAAATCTTGTAAATTTCATTCTTACTTTGATACATGTTAATAATTTTTAAATGCACGGACCACTAATTTGACAATTGTTCAGTTGAAGTGATTATTGAGTAAGCTTGGAATATTATTTATATTGGGAATTTTTCTCATTCTCATATCGACCATCACTGAGCGATAGCTATCATTATCGAGTAAAACCAAAAATCTTATTGAAAAAGTCGAATACCAAAGGTTTTCTAAAATTTTCGAAAGTGTGATTCATCATCATTGGAAACAATAATGCTGTGATTGACATAAACGTCCTTGATGTTTGCATGTAAAGTTCTGTAAAACTAGAAATGTAAGCCTATTTATGTAACACACAATAAACGAAATTAAAAAAAAATTAATAGCCAAGGGTTATTTTTATTAAAGCAATCTTTGGTTTTCAGCATGTTTCTTTGTAAAAAACATCATTCTAATAAGCTCTTTGCGTTTTTCGTGGTTTTTTTTTCAAATTTTAACCAAAGCCAAATTATATGCGATTGAAAGAAAAACGTTTCTCGACGGAGACTTTTTCAAACAAAGTGAAATTATACACCGTGATAAAAATATGCTGCATTATTTAACTTTTGTCCCATATTACTTGAGATTTAACGTAGGTTATAAAATGTTATAGTTATCTCTCTTAAGAATAAGTTGCGTAGAAAATAAAGATTGAGAAAGGTAAACAAACAAAAAACAAGCAAAGGTCAAAATATCCATAGAATTTACCGGTAGTAAATTGAACCATGTTAAAACACATCCATGAGTTATACACTATTCAGCTACAGTTTCACAATTTCCACCAGCAGACGGTAGGCTCATGAACAAAACAAGAAGGTGATGCTTCAGCTTCGGCTTCTTCCACCAAGGTAAAAACCCCTTTAGCCTGCCCTCTCAATCTTCCATCGTTTGAAAATAAATCTTTTCGGCGTAATCTTTCCTCGTCGAAGTTTTGGCACGACTCCGGTCAAAGCATCCTAACCCGGCGGCAGAATTATTCGAATGGTCTGTAGTGTCTGTATGTATTTTTCCTGTTGTTGGGTATCGCTTCCAACCATATCGGCCTGCCCGGTGCGGTTATTTTCACGGCAACGCATGCTCACTGTGCTGTAATAAATATCAATTATTGGGTTGCATTGAAACAAAACTAAAGAAAAAAGTAAATTGCCTCACAAAATGGGCACACAAAGGCAAACTCGCCTGGGTGAACCGGGCGGGCATTATTTCAGGCTGCTCGAAATTTGCAGCCTAAGTGGCGCTTTAAAGTACCGTGAAGCAGCGGTTTTATTTTTGAACCCTCCACGCGTGCCGGCATCTAGGATGAAGGAGCGAGGAGGAGTGAGAGAACCAACCGGAGAGTGTCGCCAACGGGCGAAGTGAAATTTCTTGTTCTGCACCGCAGTTATCATCAAAATTATGGCTCGTTTACTCGACGACGACCGGCCGACCGAACGAGTCCATTCCCGCGGGTGTCTATGGGCGAATGGGTTTTTCTCTCAAACGGTGCGCCAACGTGGAATCCTCCAGGATAACGTTCTACGGTTGAAGTGGAGAAGCGGCTCGCCGTTTTGTAATGAGGGGTGGGATTCACTATCTGAGCCACACCATCTCTCGGCCGCTGCTTGAGACAGCACAGCGCCCCGCGGTGGTTTTGGGAGTACCCTTTTTTATTTGATGTTTCTAGCATACAACGCGGTCGGTTTTCCAACGCTAGGGACGCTTATTAACGGACTCCATTCAAGACTCGAGGGAGGAGAAACCGTGCGGCTAGGAAAAAAATGGGCGATCGGATGATCGAGAGTAATGTTTATAGTTTGTAACACCTTCTAAGTACATTTTAAACATGATATTTACATGTGAAATATGAAATAAATAAGGCTCCCTCTTCGAGTCTGCCACCCTGAGGCGACTAGTTTCGGATACCAGAGACGGAACGGAGTGGTCGGGAAAAACACCCCGAAGTTGTCGTGAACAGAAAGCGGAACGAACGCAATCTCCTCACTCTCTGTAGTGGCATCTTTTATGCTCGTGGTACAGTGCGGTTTTTCCGGCACGATGCAACCCCCCGCTGCTGGGGTGGGGTTTCCGGAAAAAATGGAGGAAAACGGCCACGAAGCGAATGCAAATGCACAACCGAATCCTAACCCGGGCCGCTCGATAGACAAACATCTACCGGTCAATAAATAATCCGAAAATTTATGGCGCCTAAGTGTGGCCGGCTCGAGCTGAGACTGTCGGGAATGGATGCTCATCGCCCGCGGGCTAATGGCGGAGTTTGGAATGGATTATTTTGGCCTAAGCCATGGTACTGGGTATGCTTCTGCAACATTTTTGTCCGTATCAAAGTTCACCACGTGCCCAAAGGACATGTTGAGTGTGGATGAATTGGAAACGGCAATTTGCAATCGCTAGGAAGCCTGACGACGCCTAGAGAGTGAGGGGGAGATCACCCAAACCCGAGGTGCGAACGAGCCACGATGAGCTAGTTTTGATAAGCGTGCGGGCGAGTTTAAAAAATGGCGGAAATTACCAACAAGCCACAACGCGCCCGCTTTCCCTCAAGGGCATCGGAAAATGGCTGGCATTATTACGGGCCCGGGTATCAAGCTGTGTGTGTTGCCGGCGGATCCGGCCGGGCAGAATTCTTTCCGTTTCGGCCTATGGTAATGCTATGCTTTCCTGCCGTGATTGATTTATCTACACGAAACGAAGAAAGTTTGTACTCCGGCTCCGGTTGATGTTACCGCTTTGGTCCCGGAGATCGCGCACTGAAGACATGAGACATCAGGCATGTCGGTCGATGGCCGTAGATCGCCGGAATGTGTGTGTGTTCTGGTGGTATCATCCGAGAAGTTTCTAGCCGATGCCGATGGCGTTCGAGCTCATAGATCGTAGGGCTGGAAAAATTGTGAGGTTTGATTTTATTTATTGATCACGATTTGCATCGAACGCCATCGAATGGGGTAAATGATGTAACTTGTTTACGGGCGGCCACTGCCATCCGTTTGCGACTTTGCGCCGTGATTGTCATTTCATTGCGATCGAAATATTCCGCATGTCGCTCGAGGTACAACCGCCACCCCACCAATCCTCATATGTAAACAAGTTCACCGGGGACACAAGGACAAGACACTGGCAGCGATCGATACTTCCCTGTTCGACAATATGTTGTCGTTCATATAAACATGTCGGAACTTCGACTCCTCGGGACCTTTTGTTCTGTGCCTTTGCCAAGTCGCTTTTGTGCCCCGGAACGGTACTTTTGCTTCCCGTGTGGCATGATTTGTGGCTGATGAGACCAAGGGCTGCTGCTGCAGCGGGTTTGGCTTTGCTCCAGTTGATATAACGATGTGAGGATCGTTAGAAACCGATTCGAACACCTGACATGGAATGCCACAACGCTTCGTTCTCACGATAGAAGGTGGAAATATTTGAAAAAGAAAGATAAGCTAGAGAGACGGATTCATATCAAATATGCATTAAAGCAGTTAACAAATTTAGAAAAAGATTTTTCTTCATCCATAAATCAAGAAAGCCAGCAATATCTAGGCAGTATTCTTTCATTAATGGAGGAAGGCTACATCATTTTGAAACCTGATCAAGGAAACGGAAGCCACCAAAGGGACGGACAGAAGTAAAAATGGCTTAATAAAATATAGAAAAGATTGTTAAATCACTTAAAATGAAAACGAAAACAAATGTTTTAGAACAAGCGCAACAGAGGCACGATTATGAATATTGTAACACATTGAAGCTAGATGGCAACGACTGATGAAGAACCGTGGCGACCTCAAATTCCTTAAGAGTATCTGGCTGCCAATCAGTGAGAAGTCCAGAACGCCAAAATCCTCTTTCTTTCTTTCAAGCCTTCCGGCGTTTAGAAAAGAATATCGAACGCAGAGTCGACCATAAAACTTCATAAAGAGTACAATAAAATATTTTGAACATGTCACAGTACATTATGCATAAAGATCATCGGAGGAGTTGAAGCGATTGAATATCATTACTAATAATCTTTTTAACGGAAAAATAATTAAAAACTCGAAACCACAGGATCTTTTCAACGACGATTTTGAAATCCAAACGGAGCAGCAGTTGACCGTGAAGGCTACTAAAAAACGGTAAAACTGGTGTTTGAGTTCGGTACCCTGCCGTGAGGATGTTCAGAATCTTATTTTAAACACGAAATTTTTGTTACTTTGCAATAAAATTGATTTTTTTCTCATAATATGTGTAGTTTTCCTCATATTGACGATAAAAATTTGTGCATTTTTCAATGCATTCGGTAGCCGTTAACCTGAATTAATGCTTTGATCAGTGTTAAATTGTTATCAGATTATGGTCAAAATCTACGTCCAAGTTCTTCGAAATTTAATGTTGCTCCTCTCGCATTGGCCCATTTTCGGTTCAGTTAGTGGGCGAAATTAATTGCATCCATCAACCTCTTCCAGGCTACCAGTTAAACATTATAAATTATCTCTCAAACAAAATGGCTTCCAATCAAGAGCAGCAAAATCCGTGTGTGATTACTTTCACTACCGATTACGAGCATCCGTTTTTTGCGATTTGTGCTTCGCGGAGCGTGTTTGCCGATTACGACGCTCCCATCGATCGACCCAGTTCCTTGACCACCGGGCAAATCGGCAATAGGACCTCATCGAACAGTTTCTCATCCGATCGGGACCTCAGCGGGTGGGGGTTTATTTTTCTATACCACTCCATCCCAGTGAAGATTGTCTTTAGTTCTAGCCCATCACACTCGCGCCTGATTGTCTCATTAATCGCGATGATAAAGTACTTACCTCTCGCGCTCGATCTACGATGGTGTGGGAAAACTCACGTGTGGGTCACCTAGGGTGGAAAGTTTGCTGGGGAGTCCCCATTCGTCCCACCTCGTTTGAGAAGCACTGAGGTGATCGATAAAGATTACGTTCAAACGGTACCCGGGGTTTGTCGTTTTTCTCTCGCCCTCTCTTTAATTTCAAGGAAGATGGCTGGCACTTTAAATGAAGCACCCTCGCACCCTCGATCGTTTGATATGACGAACGAGAGAAGGCAACGTGATGTGGAAAGGGTGCGCACACAAACGGCGCAGGACCAATTATTAGCCGTTGTTATGGGAGTTCGCCCCAAAGGCGCAGCAGGATGTCGCTCGAGTTTCGATTGGAGTCCGCTCGGTTTGTGGCATCACTCGAATCGCTTTCTATTTTCTCAATTAAAATAATGACCAGTCGGTTCGCACGGGCCTGACAAGTTCGCGTCGGTGGAGCGATCTTCGGCTCTGGTAGCTCCGACGCTGTTCGCTCGTCGATGAAGGCGTCGCGCAGAAGGCGGGAAGATGAAGCTTCGTCATTCGCTTCGCTACGTCAGCCCCAGTTTTCCGTCGGGACGGTCAGTTGCGTCGTCGTCGTTGTTGCCGCTTATTGGTTTGGAGGTTCCAGATGCTGGCAGGCAAATCTCGTGGCTCACAAGGACCCGCTCGCGGGAAGGTATGTAAGGGTCTGTTCCTGCTCCTCACACATCGAACCCTACATTAGCCTACTCGAATGCGTTCAGAATACCTACTTGTGCTTTCATCCCCCTCCCCAGGTGAAGGTGGCAAACCGTTTCACGCCCGAAACGGAAGGCCGGTAAGACATTGTTGAAATCTTAATAACAAGCTGACAGGTGTGAAGAGTGGAGCAAAAGCTTTAGCCGCCGACTTCGAGCGAATTCAAGCGACGAACCCGGTTTGATGCTTCACCGGTTGGATTGGTTTCCTTTTCTTCTTCTTCTTCTACAGTTCGATTTTAAGCCCCTTTCGTTCTTCCCCTCCACTGGCAGGCGTTATCCAACCTCCCTGCAGCAACGATTTTGTGCGTGTCAAAGTCAAGTGATTTTTCCCGCTGACACTCGCGATCTAAAAATCCTGGTCAGCTGGAGGGGTTCCCCACCGAGGGCGGGAGAGGTGCACCGCGGCTAATGGTGGCTAAAAATGGTGGCCACGAGGTCTTCAACAGGGCCGGTGGTGCTTGTTACCATTGTTACAGTTGTTCCCGCGTGGATAGTTTTTTGTCTCCACAGCGCGTCCGCTTCTTGATCCCGTTTTGCCCCATTTGGGAAGACTCAGGGAGGATCACTAAGAAAATGGGCTAGCTGAGAGAGGGTAGAGCGGAGGCTTTCAAGGCTGCGTGGCTTCTGCGGTTGCCTTTAAAACCCTCCCTCCCTCCCTCCCGAGTATGCGCTCACTTCGATCCGAGCTGATCGGTTTGGGGCCAATTTTTGATTGACATCACAATAAGGCGCTTAAATGGATGGAAACATCCGTCGGTTGCGTGTTTGAGTCACCTCCCCCCGGCCTCCCATTTCACTTCAGATTTCTACGAGCCGTTGGTCAAGTCCCCGGGGGAGGGTATCCTGTGGTGCGCGGCTCACCAGCGGTTGGATGCTTCGAAATTCGCGGATTAAGACCACCGCGGATCGGCGTGCCCCTGACGTAGGCTAATGAAGTCACCGACAGATTGGGCTATGGGGAGGAGTGGCCCGGAACGGGGAGGGTGGATTTGAATATTGGCAAGTGTAGGAGGGGATGGTGATGGATGCACTGCAGTCGAGAAATGGTGCGTAGTGAAATGTAGGATTGTGCCTGAGAGTGATTTTAGACTACCGGCGGCGTATTTAAGGATTTAAGTATTGTATTGTATTGAATTGCATTAGAGGGGCTTTTCTGCTACTCATGCAAGGGGCACATTAAAGAGTATGCTTATTAATTTGAAATGTTAAAATATTGTGTAATTTACTTTAATAAAAGTATCCACCTAAAACAGGTGTCGCCAAAGTTCGGCCCAAATACTGATGTTATCTGGCCCGCAAAAAATTTTTTACATACAAAAATCTTATCTCAAATTTATTGGGTTTAGTAACGATATCAGGATTGTTTTTTTTCCAGCAATGAAAATTAAAATTGTCAAATCAGGTGGGCAATATCAGGTGCCTTTCTTTTATTTTTTTGTAAGACTTTTTCTATCGTATTTGGAATATTCTTTGTTCTAAAATTTCCTTGAGTGTCGTCCAAAATCTGGCGGAAATGAGGCGTTTTCTTTGCATCCACAATAGCAACATTCAAGGAATACAATTTTCATACTCATAACTAAATCATATGAGACTCTACTTTTGAAAACTTCTCGAAGGTAAATTATTCATATTTCTGAGAGTACGCCAGCAAAACCAAAATGTTTCAAAATAATTCGAGTAGACGACTAATTGCAATATCATTTAAAGAAATTTAT
This sequence comes from Anopheles sinensis, assembly GCA_000441895.2. Lineage (NCBI taxonomy): Eukaryota > Metazoa > Arthropoda > Insecta > Diptera > Culicidae > Anopheles > Anopheles sinensis. The sequence goes on along the minus strand of KE525299.1, from coordinate 433,493 downwards.
TAAATGTACAAAAAACCAAAAATTATATGTTTAAAAAAAATTAAAAAAAATCAACAAAAACAAGTATGAAAACAAGTATGAAATAAAAATTGTCTATAAATCTTTTGTTTATCCAGTTTTTGTACAACTTTATTTTATTTAAAAAGTTGATTTCATTCACTAGGGCTTAGTGCTAATTTGAAAACATTTAATCATCGTTTAAGATATCCGGCCTGCACTTTAGGTTCCTTATTAATCATCTGGCAATTTTTAGGAAATGTATGCCGACCCCTGATCTAGAAATGGAAACAATATCGCATCACTCTTGCCAACAAAACAGCCAACTCACAGAATGTGCGGCACGGTAAGTCAGTTAGACCCTTATCGTAATTGAAACGAATCGAAATGTGTTCGATCTAGATCTTCTGTGTGCACCACTCGAAATCCTATTAATGCCTCGCATTTTATTTAATACCCGCAAATACTTCAAATAGCGAACCCCCTTTTACCGATAAGCGCTTTAACATTCATTAGTTTGCCAACAAATTACAAAAAGGAGCACAAGCTGCTCCTTGGCATACCATTCGGGCGGTCGTGGTATCACCACCACCCGATCTTCCGCTTGCAAACCGGACCATATTGCCGGATCAACCCGAGCCTGCATCTAGGAATGTGTGGTGCTTTGCATGTGACTTTCCTGCTTCGTACCCGTAGAACGAAATGGGGTTCCGTCAATGCGTTCGGACCACCACCAACCACCAACCACCGGCGGCTATCGTGATCATTTGTAATTCAATGATTTATTCCAGAGCGCGGGCCGATAGTCGCGGATGCTACGGAAGGCTACTACTCTCCACACCCTGGAGGGTGGCCAAACGAGGCGACCACCATGACGATGCCGACGACCAACTCCGGATGGAGTCTTTTCAATATAAATTAAAAGACATTCACAAAACGATGGCGACTGCGCGAGGGTGAGTTGAGGTGGAGGTAGGAACGTCTCGCGAGAGAATGCTGCCGGTGACTTCGGTTGGCAGAGGATCAGGTCAATCGGTTCACGAAACGTGGACTGCAAATAAATAAACCATTGCCCCGACGAATGTCCAACGACACCGGAGGTACCTTTCTCCTGTCACCAGTTGGTATCACATACTTCCCCAGGTGACGGGTGTGAAGACGAGAGTGCCGGAGGAAGTAGTAATGGTACTTCGAGGTACGGTGATGAACTCCCGATCCATGACCAGTGGTCTCTCCACGTGCACCTAAAGACGCCCCAGTCTCGATCGGACATGAATCGATGCGGGGATGCGGTAGGTAGGTACGTATCGCGTTTTGAAGGTGTTATAAAATATGTATCACGGCTGTGGGCATCCTGTTGCCTTTGCTGCACATCCGCGAGTTGCCCGACAGTTGCGGTAGGGTTTTGATAACGCTCACCGGTTTGACCACCGTTTCGATTTCTGACGGCACGATTTACAGCCTCCCCATCGCGCGCTAGTAGCTTTCGTTTCCCGGGGCTCGATTTTCCGATTCTTGCACCTTGGCGCGGCACAAACATAGACCGCGCGCAGATACAGGCTGCCCTAACTAACGAGCAGCGGCAGTACCTATTTATTATGCTAAAATGCCTTAAACCGGGCGACACGCAATTTCTCTATAAAATATTTCTCTTCGCACCTTCGTCTTGCAAAAGTCGGGTGTCGTTGTCACCCGGGAAGCCAGCATTCGTTCGCCAGTACCTGCTCCCGTTTGGCACAACCGAGATTCGAAGCTGGTAAGTAACTCACCCAGCGTAGGGAAAGAGTGTTTTCCTTCCCCGAAGGCAAGAATCCAATTCGATCCATTTCCGTGGGCATTCAAGTGTGAAAGCATACCGTATTTTATTTATTTATTTTGTGCTTTAGCACCGCTTCAACATCTTTCGGCTAGTTCTCGGCTGTGCCCGAAGGAAAAGCCAACCACGGCAGTACAGGGAGGCGGTATTCGTTTATCACTTCACTTCCGTGTTTTTCCTTGCCTGATACGGTGCCGGCCCCCGTTTGGTGGGAGTTAGCGCGGGTGTTTATATAAACCTTCTTGTGTGTGTGTGTGTGCCGAGTGTCGCGATGTTTCGCAAACGCTCCAACGGTATGAACGACTTTTTGGCGTGGTTGGAAGCATTCAATTTCACTTGCCGCACCGGGGTGAGAAATGGTCGCCGGTTCGTGAGCCTACCGTGGTGGGCTGTAAATTATAATCTTCTCCACCATTCATTCGATAAAGGGAAACTTCATGGGGAGCTGGAATGGTCGGGTGGAGAAAATCTAGAGTGACATTGTTCTCCAACATACCATGGCACGTGGGGTGTCAATGTTGTAAAGAATGGACCTCGATTACACCACGTCGGTATATCATAGTTCGACGCAAGGTATTTCAATACAACCTTTTCTGTGAAGAGACTATTAGATGTATGAAATGAGCTTGGGGATGTTTCCAATACGTGGTTTTCAATGCATAATGTTGAATTTTAAATCATTTAACATATAATTTTGAATTCGAAAAGGGTTTTCATAAATATTAACTAAGGACGGTTTTATTAATTTTTTGGTTGTTATGATTTTTTGTTAATTTTTTAAGATCTTTGTTATCATCGTTTTTGATTGTTAATTTTCTCATTTCGCCTGAAAGAAACCAGAAAAGGTCCTACAGAGGAACGGATACATTTCGTTTTGTTCGGTTTCTTTACACAAATGCACAATTTCATCCCATTTTGCGGTTTATTGTGGTGCAAAAAGCCTGAAAAATCACATCACGAGTTTTTTTTATGAATGTATCCACTTTGCATTCCACATGTTGGATCATCTCCAGCATCGTCCGCGAGCACCTGCAACATTCCATCTGATTTGCACCCCCAAAGCATGCACAAACACACACACATATATACAAGAAAATCCCAAGGAGAAAAGAGACATCTTTTGTTCGGTGATGGAGCGCATCAATCCTTTCATTGCATTGCACTCTCGTTCGTGCAATCGTCCTAATCGTGCAATCTCATCTTTGATGGTTGCGGAAAGTCGCGCTCGGGACGGTCCTGACAGCTGGGCCTGGAATGGATGATTTTGTTTTGTGTGACTGCATCATCTTTATTCTTCTTCTGCTTCTTCCCACCCATCTCGTCGTCTTCTGTGACTTTATTGTGAAGCTTTTGTAGATTAAAACGCTGAGTTTGCAACATTCCATCGCTGGTCATCGCTGGATGTTGCCGTCAGGGGTGCCTTGGAGGTCAAGTTTTGAATCTTCCTGCAGCAAAAGAGGGATGAATGCAGACTGCACACCACAGTGAGTGCTATCCCGAGGGAAGGGAAGTGTGGTTTAACATATCAAAGTCGAATAATGATCGCTAAAATTTAAAGCATGTCCATAAATATGGAGGAAGGAATGATGCTGCCATTTCTAAAGGATGCATCTTTACCGGTATTGCGTCAAATTTGGTTTCGTTAAAAATGTCTGAGGAGCGATTTTGGATTTTCAGTGCAAGAAGTTTTATCTTGAGGGATTCTTTTATATTATTCGCTGACTTATTGAAGATGATGGTAGGGATGATGATGATTTTGTGGATCATCCTTGCGTCATTCTCCGTGAACAATTCTAAAAACATGATTTTGAAGGCAACGTGAGTTGGATAGTAATTGTTTTCAAAAGAACCTTCAAGATTACCAACTTCTTTTTCGTATGTCCAATATTTTTCTTATACAAATCCGGTGCTCTAAAAATGAGCAGCATAAAACTCACCACGGAACAGATTGCAGCCGGTGAAAAGAGAACGGCTTGCATCGTCCGCGATAATAAATGGATTAATTTAATCACAGCATGTTGGACATGCGTTTTGATCCCATTAAGAAAAGAAATACCACCCACTCACCCCCGGGAAGATCGGGAGACCCCGCATCAGCCTAAGGGCTGCACTGTGGTTGTTAATAGCCATCCCGCGCAACGGACACCGGGCGGGGGAGACAAAAAGAAATATTTGCACCGTGCACCGGGTAACCCACATGAAACCTGGAGCCCTCCAGCACCCGGTGGTGAATGGTGAATGCATCCGCATGACTTTTGGAGGCGCATATTTTGGGAGAAATTTACTACACTTCCCGCGCATTGGCTATGCCGGTATGCAGTGGAGTTCAAAAAGTGACGGAAGTTACCGGAGCTTCTCTGATTTTGCATGCCAGTGGTGATTTTTTTCCTTTTTTGTTGCCTGTTTGTTGCATTTGGTTGCCAAATGGATGCCCGGCTAAGCTCGTGAGGGGTAGCTGTTTTTTGTTTTGTTTTACTTAATTTATCTTCCCGCGCACACCGTAATGGCCCTCTCAGCACCGATTAAAGTAATGGACTAACCGGTGTGGAGTCGGAGTTATACTCGGCCGCGAGAAGTAGGATAAATGATGAGCCGGAACGACATATGACACATTCCACGCCAGGCGCACCGAATGTTTCGCATCATCGCATTTTAACTTAAGCACAGTAGCATGCGGCTTTTTTGTTGAAAGTGTAAGGAAAATGTGTTTTGTGATGGGGCAAGAGTGCTTTTTGGAGTAACTTTTCGGATCGAGAGAAAGTTAATCTGTTTTAAATACGGTTGAAGTGTTTTCACGATCCGATGTTGGTTTCAAAGAGTTGGTATAGAGTTACAGTAATTTTTTTATATTTTTGTAAAAATCATTAAATCAATAAAGAATTTTAGCTTGTGCTTAACATAGATACCACAATTCCGCCCTTTGATGAAGCTCAATAGCATTTGGAATCCATTCGGCATGCAAAAGTTCGTTGCTTTTAATTGCATTGATGTCTCCCGTTTTATTTTACTGTTCAAATTGAGATAAACTCTTTGCAATTAAATTGTTCCTTCTGTTTCGATCTAATGCAACTCAATTATCTAATTCTGCACGTTTATTCCCCTACACCAACGTCTCGGTTCTTTACGTCAATGTGAAAATCATTGATCGCAATCGAAGCGGCTCTGGTTGAATCGAGAGAAGATTCAATTCCGTCACCTCAACAGAACCGCCATCCAAGGGACGGGAAAGCTACCTGAAGCTAACCATCGTGGCTTTCACCGTGCCGTAATCTGGCAGCGAAATGTGCGCCCGTAATCGTAGCGAAAGTGCAAACGAGCTCAAAATCAATCCCCGCACCCCGTGGCGGACGGTAGCGGGCCGGGGTAAACCGTGGCATTGAATTGATAATCGCGTTTGTTCGCGTTGAAAGTAATTAAGCACCGGTTGGTGGCCGAAGGGCGCGCAAGAAATAAAAAAACAAACCCTATCCAAAGAGATAGCACCCCTCGTGACCGGTAAGAGCTCCCGATCGAATAAATTAAACATCCGCTCCGCATGCCTTCAGAACACTCCGTGCGAGAGTCCTCTGAGCTAGCGAACCTAACGTTGGCAGGTTGTGATTGCTCGCGGGGTACCTTTTTAAGAGAGTCCACCCCTAAAACTCACTCCACTGGGTTTGATCGAGACGAAAAATTCCAAAGGTTTGCTTGCATCGGCCGCCTACAAACCGGCCGCCTGATAGCAATCGGTGGCAGTCCCGAGTTGGGACATAACCGAAGGCAATCGAACTGGTCAGGACGGTAGCGACGGTTTGTTTACGACCCGTCAGCCCTGATTGTTTATAATTAGTAGTTGCATTGTAAAGCCATCTTATTGTTAAACGAGGGCGTGGCAGGATTGCGACGGACGAACAATATCCGGTTATGAAAATCGGTGTACTTTCAATTCAAGTCTGTTTAAAGGAAACTGCTTTTTAGTTTACCAATACCAAAATCACACAAAAAGACATCTTTAATTTTGCACAAATTGTCTTTGGGTTAATACTAGAGTTTGATTCGAGATATTTTCCATTTTTCCTTTGTTTTTATTTTTGAAAACACAGTCAAACCTATTTTAGGCTCGTGCCTCCGAGTTGAGTAGATTAATTCAAACATCCTACAGAACCAAATTAACCATTGAAACGGGCAGCACGCGCGGGCTCTTGTGGTTTCCATTTCAGCAGACCCTTTCGCCCCCACGGCCAGCCCGGACAGTAATAATAGTACCGATTTTCGATTAGCATCAATCGTGAGCCGTCACCGAGGCTGGCGTCGATCGGTTACATGAAAATTAATTAGACTATGATTCGTTGAAACGTGGACCACCGCCATGCGGGGCGTCCATGGTGAGGGAAAGTGAGAGCGGCTGGGCGTCGTGTTGCCAGGTCCAAGCCTTCTCCAAACGAGGACCTACTCGAGGGCCTCCTTCTTGAAAGGTGTGCGGAGGGAGGAAAAGTCAACGCCATGCCGCGGGGAAAAGCGTGAGCGACTGGCGATTGCTTATCGCGGGTTTTGGGGCGTAGAAATCCATTAGCCCGCACCGGAAGCCCAGAAGCATTAGAATGGACTATCGGGTTCTGGTTCTGGTGGACTCGGCTTTGGGCTTCACCAGCATTTTACTTAAAGGCCAGGCAACATGCATAAAGTACGCGAAAAAATCCCCGTAACCTGCATTGACCGACCAGAATTAGGTGAGCCCTTCCCGGTAGCTTATTGGACCGTTGGGCTCTTAGCTTAGGTCCCAGAATGGAATTGCCGATAGGCTTATTGGAGAACGCCGGTGACCTTTCCTGTGCCCTCCGACGCTTGTACGGCGTTAAAACCAACCAACCTAAATCGCATCGAAGGTTTTGGATCGCGAATGGCCGACCTACATCCCGGACATCGGACCACCACGCAATGGATGCAAGCTTGTTGCCAACCCAGGTGTGAACGTGTGTGTGTTTTGAAGGGATGCATTTTGCGTAACTGCTAGGCCGGCGTTGGTTCCAATGTGCTGTGCGTGGTGGTTGACCCCAAAGATGGTAAAAACATTTTAACGCTGAGAATGTCGACCACCAGATGGTTCCATGAGGTCCATCCGCGTCAAATGGGCGAAGGAAGGGCCTTTAATTCATTCAAAGGTTACACAAGTGGTTACTTTAACATATACGAAGGAGGCAGAAGCAGTTTGAAATGCCAATTGATATTTTAAATAGCTCTTTACCATTAATTTTTCTCTAGCTAATTTTAAACATCTGTAGAAAACAATTAGTTAAATCATTTACTAATTATGAGCCTTCAAATCTTCATGACTAATGAAAAATAATTTTAATCAGCCTCGGTGATACTCGGTGATACTCGGTTAAGAAGGGATGGAAAAAATAATTTTATTTTACGTTTAATCTTTGGCCTTTTCCGAAAAAAATTATTTTAAACACTTTTTTAATTATATTTACAGAAGAAGTAAGCGATGCATACATATGCCAATTGATTGTTTTTTTTTTATTAGTGCCATGTATGAGTCTAAACTCTGGCTTATATTTATAAAACCTCTATATTGCTACAATTAAGTTTTAAGTAAAAACTACTGATAGTTGAAGACAATTTTTGTTTAGTGCAAAATAAATAAAGATTTTGTGAATTTTGATGGCAGCAGCATAGAGATTTAATTATTTCCTGTAATTGCATGTCGCACACACGGGCGTCAGCAATACTTTATTATATACTTAATTATAACAAAATATCTTATATTGCTAAAATAAAATTCTATAAATTTGAAAATTTTAAAACAAGGTTCTCGCAAGATCTAGTATTAAATAGATTTGGCGAGGACGAAGCGCTTGGTCAGGAGCATACAAATTAATTTTAGGTAGTAAGTCAGGTGCGTCGATTTTTCCTAATATTAGTCACGCGATGAAAACAGCTTGAGTCATTTTGTTCCGTTAGTGTAACGATAGCAGGGCCAAAAGAAGTCTTCTCGATTCTTAAACAGAAAGATGCTCCATGTTCCACCTTACGCTCCTGAATGGCATGAAACGAGAATGAATAGTCAACCGAGATCCTTAACTTATAAGTAACATAATAAAACGTAAGAGATCTTTCGCTTTGTTTTTTTTTGTGTCAGTAAAACACAGTTTAAAATGATAAGATGATTTTGTAAACAAAACGACTGATTTGATAAAAAAAAACAGAAATCATCCAAATTTTTAATACCATCATTAAACTGAGTGATTCAGAAGTGACTCTTAAGTATTTCGTCGAGTTTTTAGTACACACAATATTCCATACAAACAAAAAGCTAAAACGTACGAAACATAGTTAAAACAATGCTGCATAAATGTTATCTCAAGTAACGATAATCAAGGTATTTTATACCAATAGATTTCTTGCATGCACCATTTTTCACATCATTTTTCAAGCAGAGACGTCATAAACATTCTCCATGCTCTCATACCACCCCAATGACCCCGGGTTGGAGGTTACCGTTCAGTGTCACAGTGTGAGGTCAGCATTTCACAAGCTGCGCTTCCTTGCAGAGCCGTTTTACGCCCTTTCTCGTGTGCCGCGTGCGCAACCAATGCAGCACGTTGCATTCCAGCAACTCCCATTACCCTTAATCATCCGAAGATGCAGCAGCGTCGAAGCCAAAGTTCACCAACACGACGCAACGACCGAACCGACCGAGCAGGGACCGGTATGGCATCCTTTTTGCATACGCCTTCCAACGGAAACCGACGGTGACGGCGGTCGTGTGTTGCAAATTGATTTGCCCAACCTCTCCCCGGAGCTTGGAAGGAAATCGTTTGTTCGTACGTTGCCTGCAAGTGCCTTTTGTGGTGCAGCGGCCTTTTTCCATCCGACCACCATTTGCTCCGATTAGCGGCAAAAAGAAGGCGACTCCATCGGCGGCCCGCCGATAGAGCTTCCATAGGCTTATTAGCTTCAAAGCACCGACTCCCACTGCGCCTCGGAGTCGGAGCGTCGGAACGGCCGCGTTTTAGCAACAAAGAAAGTATCATTTATTTCAATTAAAAATGTGGGTGCACTCGAGTGCACTTTTGCCGCCTGTCGAGGTGCTGCGGGGTGCGGGTGGAGGAAAAACTGAACGACTTTCTGCCGCAATGGGCGCCTTTCGGCTGGAAAACTCCAACCTCAAATGAAGCGCACCGAAGCCATCGGAACCGGCGTAAACGAACCGGACGAATGGGTTTTCCTTACAGTCTTCTAAAGAATCCGCCATTGGAAGGCAACGGGCCTGGTGTGCCTTTCGGTGGACCCGATGCACCAGTTCACCACCTTTTTTCTTCTCTTGCACTTACTTCCCTAAGAGCTCCTGCTGCCCCATCACCCAAGCAGTTCCGCATTCCCAACGGCTCGGGTGCATTTCGCTAATGGATCGCGGTTAAGTAGCATCCAGAAAACCTTCGAGGCTTAGGCATGCGCTTCACCTCCATTCGTCCATCAAGCTTTCATCAAACGTGGGCAGCGCGCCTGACGACACTGCGACGGTGGACAGTGATTGCCCGGTTTTTCTTACCCGCTATCTTTTCCTACCGTGGAGTAATTTAAATTTATTTTCTTTCATTACATATTCATTATCTTTCAATTTTAATGAAATGGTAAAATATGTAACACATTAGTTGAGCGTTCTTTTGTTCATGCACCGTTTGTTTTGCTGAGCGTTTTCTTTAATCTTCAGACAGTGTTTTTTTTAACCAATCGAATTTAGATTAGAAACCAGCCTTTGATGTTGGTAATATGATTGTGACGATGCAATGATTGTTTAAACATCGATAGAATGCATTGTTTCGGATGACAATAAAAACATAGAATAGTTGGTTAAAACGACTGAAAGAGAGAAACTGATTTTTCATCATATTGATTAGATTGTCGGCGGGATGGTGTGATGACTAATGAAGGAAAATATATAATTAATTTTTTACTGTCCAACAAAAATACAAACAAAAAATAAGCAGTGCATCACACTGTGAAAGAATAAGATTGGATTGGTAAAGTCAACTTGTAGACAGAACAACAAAAAACAACTGTATACTAAACAACTAATACGAAAATGGATCATTCACCAAGATGATCACAGTGGGTGGACATAGAAAGGCAAACAGATGAAAGCGTTTCACGATCGAGTAACAGAGGTACGAAAAAACAGCATCGACTTGTTGTTCAATGTTTGTATTTACCGATGATCGATTGGTGTTAATGGAAGTTTCTCATTTCGGTTTCACTCTCTTTGTCAACCGAGGGCGCACTTTCTTTCGCGCCCCAAACGGTTGCCGATCGACCATGAAGCGATCGAGGAGAATAAAGCTCGCGAAGCGAAGGAGGAGCAAAGATTAAGCGGCTTACGCCGGGCGCAAGCTTGCAGCGAGTGACAATTGCAAATCGGAGCGCAACAAATTGCTCCTAATGATTCGCGCATTGTTTGGCAAACATTTGATGAGGCCGATTGGGATTCAGGTTTTTCTTTTATTACGGCACCGATGGTGAGAAGGGAAAAGTTTGACAAATCAAATCGATTTACGGCTTTGAATTAGAAGAGAAATTAGCAAAGTTAGACGGGAAAAGAAGATCTTTGATCGGAAGTGACATTTGAAGATGAAACTCTAAAGAAGCACTAAATCGAGGCATTAAGTCAAGCGCTGAAGAATGCAAAAAATAGTTTCCGTTTGGTGAAAATCCAAAATCAAGTGAAAAGAAAAGATGCTTTACTTCACGTAACAATTTCCCTGCATTAATCCAACTGTCACTCGCTGAGCTACCGTCGTGATTTCTCCGCGGCCGAATCAATGAGCAAATGTTGCACGATTAGTCCTCACTTTCTAACAATTATTTCAGCCGTCACTTCAAACAATCCCGAACGGGCGGTAACGGCTCAATTGATCGGTCGGATTTGGAACGGAGGCGGGCACGGGCCGCGATTTCCATCATAATTTTCCACCCTCCCCGATCGAGTTTGGCTCGCATCAACCGCAATTCAGGCTAAACGTAACACAGAAACCGCAGAAGATTTGTAACGTTCCAGCCGGGATCGCTTTCCACCGGCCGCGAGTGTCCATTTTCCAGTTGATCGGTTTTCGCGCTGTGTCGTCGTTGGGTGTTCCGCGATGGTTTTCCATTTCTTGTGCCGTGCATTGACGAGCTACTCGACTGCTTAGTGATGCGTATGCAAAATCAAACAGAAACACTGGGGTGGACGTAATTTTCTCGGTCATCCGAAATAACGTTACGCAGACACGCTTTCGATGTGATTGAAAGTGATTTTCCGTGTTCCTCCATCGTACTTTTCCTAGGCACAAGTTTATAAACAACTAGGAGAGGCTTGATGTGCGGATCAAAGTGAAAAGAGTTAGCCATTTGTTCAATGGTTTAACACGATTGGGAAGTAACTGTAATAAAAGAATTTAGTAAATATTCCTATGAATAAAAAGCTATGGAAAAGCACGTGTGGAACGCAAAAACCGGGTTGAGATAGAACTTTTCTAGCAAAACACAAACACATAAGTACTGCCAATTCTAACCACGGTTAATAAGGAGGTCAGTGGCCAAGGCCCCATGTTTTACCTCTTGTTGTGCTACGCAGGACGGTAGCGATTTCCTTCGAGCTCCATTCAGCCTTGCTGCAGGAACCTTTCTGGCGGGCCGGAACTTATCAATTAATTCGATCTTCATGAGCAAAAGCACCACCCGAACGAAGGGTGACCACCATGCCACTAACTCCACGATCAGTTTCTAATCCACGGAAACAAAGAATGTTGCAGCTGCACCGCGAAACCAACATCAGAATCCGATTCGATCGCTTCTCGTGCAGACATACGTGTTTGCAACTCAGCGAGGGAGGAAAAAATGAAAACACGCTTTAATCGATCGCCGGTCTCAACATGAGCAGAACGATCGCCAACAAGGTCCGAGTAGACGAAAAAAAAGTGTGCCAGAATTAAGAATTGGTAATAAAATTGAAACAAATAACTAATAACAAGTAATTATATTGTAAATAATTATTGGCTCGAACAAATTATGCCACTTTTCCGAGCAACCCGCGCAAGTACGTGTACGGCTACGTCCGTGGCATATAAACGGGCTTGTTGGAGGTGGCAAATGGGGTCTGGCGGTTTCAAGCGGACTTGGACGCAGAAGCCCACGAAGATGAAGAGATAATTTTCTAACTGCAGCACCGCCGAAGGATCGATTTTATTTCCCTTTCGATCCCCTGCACGACGGAACACGGCGTAAACGGTAGAACTAATTCGCCAGCATTCCAATGCGCGCCCTGCCATTGTGGGCGAGCATTTATTGAACCAATATTTTGTGCACATCCACAATCCCACTTGAGGCTGCGTTGATCGTCCACCCGGTAGACTCGGTGAGGAACGTTTTTTGTATTTCGGGAAAGCAAAGGGACTTTAAACCTGCGGCCCATCGGTGCATGTTCGCCTTAATGGTCCATTGCATCGCCACCTTCAACAATCACGCCTGAAAGCAGGGATTAAGAATGGGAGTTGCTGCCCAAGCTAAACACCCGAGCACTGCAACTCGGCTCCTCTGCATAACAATATAATTTCGAGCAATTATTGAACCAACAACAACTCATTTTTATGACTCCCACTTATCGCTTGAAAGGAACAACTCCTTGGAGGAAACAGAAACCAAACTCCCCCTCCTCTTTATAGCGAACCAGCGGCAGCGTTCCTGCCCCATTTCTGTGGCCGAACTAAATCGCTCCGATTAGGTTTGGTGCTCCGGAGGACCTGGTCCTAGTGGTGGGGAGGGAAGGCGTGAACCTCGGCTCGGAGTTTGTCAGATATTTTAGTACGATGGTTTAGTGCCAAACACAGCACGATCAACCTTTTTATCGTTCAATAATGGTGAAGGTCGAACGGTGTGCGATTTTAATGCCTGCTCGAGATCGGAATGCATACAGTGCAGCTGAAGGTAGAAGAAGTAAGGGAGGGAAAAATATAAAACATGGCGAGGAAAACTTGGACAAACCGGAACAGAAACCAATCGACATTCCAGTGTACCAGTTTAGATAGGCTTTGTTTGCCAAAGCTTGTTGATTTTTTTATCTGAACTCGTTACAAACTAAACTCCTTCATTGATTTTTTGTGCTTAAGATATTTTTTAGTTTCAGATAACTTATATTTCAATTATAATATTTTTTTACTCTATTTTTCTTCTGTTTTATTTGGTTTTATTGTTTAAGAAAATCATGTTAGGAACTGTATTAGTTGGATTTGATCCGTCAACAAGCCATCATAAACCCGAGATTAACATATTTAAATTCATAACGCAGATTCGTCTGATGGCATCGTCTGCAGTTTGTCATGAGTCAGCAGCGCCGTTCGTCAATAGAATAAACATCGTTAAAAATAATAAAGTTCCCTCGACACCAGTGTTGTTCCTCTCAATCAGCTGCCTACCGCAAACGCATACTCCTTCTGACCAGTTGTGCCAGTTGCAGACTTAGGCGTCTTCGGCCCCAATCTTCCGCCGACGCACTCCACCGTCCTCGACCGAACGTTAGCATTGCTGACACTGCAGTCGCTGCTGAATTTCGATTAACAGACGACATCGAAACTGCCGGGGAGCCAAACTGGAAACTGGGACGCCCGAACGGCGATCCGTTCACCCGCTTGGGGCGTGCTTGATGGACTGCAGTCAGCGAGGAAGATAAATGACAGTTCAATTTCGAGAGCAATTAATTACTCCCGGTAGAATGGACCGTCCCGTATGGATGGAGCCAAAAAATGAACAAAAAAAAACGAAACGAATTATATTAACGTACAAAATGATCGCTCTCATTCACCGTTTCGGAGAGGTTGGGTTCGTCGTCTGCTGCATACACATCGACTACGCCGACGCCGGCGATGCATATTGCCTTTCGTAACGGTGTCCACTTCACAAATCGCCGATCCTCTGATCGGGGGGTGGAGAGGGGTGGGAAGACAGCCTGCAGCCGGCCCGTCGATGGTGAATTCTAGCAATCTTAATATTTTGACAACCACCCGGGCGATAATCGTATCCAGTCGCGTCCAAAGTCGCCCGATCGACGGCGGGTCCCGTTCGGCCCGTAACTTAGGCTCAAATAGTGCTGTCACCCATTAAGCGGAAAACTTTAGAGGGACGGACCGTTGGAAACCAAACTGGTACAAAAGTTGGTCGATCGGTATCAACGCGGCGTATGCGGGGAGTAGCATAAGGTTGGCACAAAGGGAAGAAAAACAAGGCAACCTCGGTTCCAAGCGGGGAACCGATTGCAAGTATTCGCCGTACTTTGCTGGTGATACCAATTGGCGTCCCGAAACGAAATATGCTGAGCTCATAATAAAATTAAGCATTAAATGATCCCACTGTTGGACCCAAGAAAGCTACCATGTGTGTTTTTTTTCGCACGGGTTTTACCGGTACAACTTGAATGAACTTTTCAGAAATAAGGAGTAGACTGCATTTTGCTTCCTCTTCGTTGAAAGTTCAAGATTTTCATCCCTCCTACCGCAGGTAACATGATCCTCTTGCGTAATAAAGTGCATTTCCAAAGGCAAAGCAATTCGGCAAAGCGAAACGCGAACCTCTGGGGTTTTTAATTAGAGGGGGGTGCTCCGAAAAGTTTGTTTATTTTAAAGGATCGTCATTGCAAGCACACTTTCATCACATCAATACGACGTATCATCGAACAAGATCGACAGTTTCAACCTACGGCAAATTTTGGAGAAAACAAAAAACAAACGATTCAAAACCTCGAACGGTCGATCCTCGGGCGATCAGCCTTCATGAGTCGCGATCCCGCGTAGCGCGTCTTGATTCCATAAAAAAGCATCTTTATAACTTAATTTCCCATTAATTATCCATCACTTGTCGTAAACATCTTGATTTTATACGGATGTGTACATTTCCGGCAGCACTGCATTTGCAGCGTCGAAGGGATCTCTGGCATCTTCATCTGGCGTCTGGTCACACGTTTGATTGCGAACTCGCCAACAAAGCTGACCGTCGAGCTGATTTTCGAGAGCTCTAAGGGGGAGACACGCGTCGCGGATCGCAACGAACGTGAGATAAATAAACCGTACGCAAATAATATGTAAACCGTACCGTAGCAGCGGTTCTGAAGGATTATGCAGCGTCGTCCAGTTCCGTCGGGCGGGGGAAAAGGATGCAGAGGGGGCGCGGTTTAAGTAGAGCCGAAGTGAAGCAACAATCGGACGCGTTGCCGGACCGTGTTGAGATTGTGTGTAAATAAGCAATTTGCTCTTAACTGTCCATCGTTTGCCTGCCTCGCTTCGGATCAATTGATGATTCGTTAAGGAATCGGTTCTTTTCTCGGCGAGATAATAAAACGGAGTGCAGGAGAATGTGAAAGATACAAGCTGGATGGAACAGTAAAAAGACAAAATGCAACAAAAAAAAAACGCCAAACGAGGTAACTTATTTGTTGGGAGATTTTTCGCTTTGTTGTTATAACGATGCAAGTGGCCGATCTCGATTGGCTCGACAACTGTCCTTGCGTACGTCGTTTGCGTACGCACCACGGGTTCGACAGGGCGTACGAACCACGAAACAGGAAAAGGTTGTTCCCGGGATGGGCCCGAATGAAATTTAAACCTTTTTCGGAATACGATGGCTCCAAGGTAGACCCCGCAACGCTAGGGGCGTAGAGCGAAATGCGACCGCAAGCGACGAACCCGCTCACCGCTGCCGTTGGAGCTTATGGTAATTTTCGCGGTAGGCAACGCTCCATACTTGGTGGGGACGATGACGCTCGCGATGGATACGACCTGCAGCGACTGACCTCCCGAGAGGCGTACCAAGAGCGTACGAAACCCAGCGGGGACGCAAAACCGTTCGGTGGTCGATAAAGTTTTGATATCTTCATTTCAGCCCGGAGGGAAATAAATAAGTCATTTTATTGAGCACGGAAGTGGCAAGCGGGTGGGTGGAGGGAGAACCGCGGTGGTGGTGGGTCGATTGGTGCCACTCGAAGTGCATTCACCAAGGATGTCTACACGGGATAAAGGTGTTTTTTTCACGGGCAAGGGGAACGGTCGGGTGAGGGTTGCATATGCAAATGGCAGCATATATGCACTAACAATGCCCGTCTCAAGATGGGTCCTTTTCCTTAATCGCAACTTCTGCGGGTCCAAAGGTAGGGGGGAGTGGGAAACGGCAGAGACATAAATGGAAACCGTGGATAAGAACTGTTAATCTGCGAACAATCCGCTTCAAGATGATGATCGGTAGAACCGATGTCGATGTTTGTTTTTTTTGTGTGTTGCTCTTAAGATCATCGCGTATAAAACTTTTAAGGAAGTCGCACATCTCGTCGATCAATGCGTGAAAGCATTTAGTTCTGCCCGAGCCTCTTCGGTGATGACCCGCAAATGACGACCGAACGGACGCCAGTAATTGACTTCGCTTGCAAATCGAATTTTTCGAACCTCGCCAAAGAAGACACGATCATCATCGCTTTTCTTTTGGAGAGAGAAAATAAAAATGTTCCATCCATGTTTTTGGGGGATCCTTTCGAAACTCGGCTCAATCAACAACAGCCAACGCCAGGCAAAAGCCAAACTCCTCGCAAGCAAAGCCTGATGAAGCTGTAATAATGTGTTAAACATTATTATCTCGTTTCATACGTTATCTCTTCTCGTGCTTTCTCCCCGTTTGTTGCAAGAAGGGGTCGTATTCTTGGATTTATCAGTTACGTCTTTGATATCAAATGTCCACGATTTTTAGCGCTCATTCGCGGACCATAACACAGGTCGTTTTTTATGTGATTGGAAAGAAAATTTGAATGAAGTTTGAAACTTTCGTTCGAATACATTTACAGCAAAGTCGCAATCTTGTATTCCTGGAACGAAATGGATGGATTAAGTTCCCTCATTTGTACGTGAGCAGACACTAACCAAAGCATCACACGTAAGAGTCACTTTCAATTACCTTTGCTTCCCTCGCCCGGTCCGTGGCAGTTAGATTTTATTTGCAACTATTTCCAACATCCCACGAGCCTGCGCGGACCATTCGCTTGTCACCGGGACGCATAAATCTGTCGACGTCCCTCCCCAGCAGCAGCAACGGTCTAGCCCGGTGTGTGTGTGTGGACGATCATAATTCTATCATAGTGGCTCGCTGACCAGCCACATTGCTCTGGGTGTTGCGTTCACGCGCGCTCCCCGACATTGCGTTGGAGTTCCGGAGTGTGAACAATTATCAGCTTCCCCCTGGTCGTTGAAGGTGAAGTGGCGTGGAAGGAAAAAAGAACATGCAGGACATATCGCAAACACCCTTACGAGGGAACGGAAAATCATTGTAGTGCGCTCCTATCTTCTGGGCTCCAATCGTGATGAGGTGCGATAGGAGGACTCCTGCATCCAGGAGTTCGCGATCGCGCGCGCGCCACGATCGTAGGGGGAAATAAAACGGCAATAAACAACAATTAATCTGACAGCGGTGCTAATAGAGGCAGAGCAGGGCAGGATCGTCAGAACGTACGCCATAAGGGGAGGTGCCGCCGCGAAGGTGTATCTTCCATGGTCACGCGTCCACGGGTTTGATCCGGACGGGTGCGGGCGGGAACAAGATGAAGGCATAAAATAAACACACTTACCCACATGTTTCTGGACTGAAAAAAGGCAAAGGGAACTGGCAAAGGGCACATAGAGGGAGTCGCGGGTGACACGAAGAACGCGGCTAGACAAAAGCGAGACAAAGGCGAGACACATTCGCGACGCTGAGCGCCAACTATCATCACGCGGGAATGACAGCGTGGCACGTCGTCGCCGTGAAGTTTCGCTTTTTTCTCGCGCTCTGGACGACGTCCGTTTCGAAAGGGTCGGCTACGTGTTCCAGGGAGGATCGTGCTCGAGTGTCGATTTCTCGTCGTTCCCGACGTCAGGAAGGACTCAAAAGTTATGGAACTAGAATCTACTGGCGCACAGTGGCAGACCAAACATTCGCAGGTAAATTGTTTACACCAGAATAATAAACAAGAAATTTTTGTTAAAATCTAGGCTTAAAGAATTTTGTAGAGTTTAAAATTTCGAATGATGAACCACAATTTTTCATTTTTATCTCAAAAAGCTAGTTCTGGAGTATCTTGCAGGTTTGGACATCACTGTATCTCGTGGTCTATGGTCACAGTTCAGCTAAGGCGTAAGAAAGAATGTAAAAGAATCAATTACAATCAAGTGAAGCCGTTAAAGGGGAAGCCTCTCTTTTACCGGTACGGTTGTACGCAAATTACTCCGACGTGGACGTTCGACGTCGGCATCTCTACGAGATGGCGACGATGTTACTAGATGATGCTGATGATGGTGATGATAACCCAGCAAACACGGTACCGGATTCCTCCGTAGCTAATTGCTGTCGTTCGTGATGAGTTCGGCAACAAACACGTTCCGGGCGATGCGCGTGGGGTCTAGTGCTGTACTGGAAATGCCACTAGGAAGTTATGGCTTCAATACATCGGCGTTCATGGATCCCCTCGAGGGGAGGTGATTTGCCGTGAACGATTATGACCGGAAGAGAGTGGCCCGTTTGCTACGCACGTCCCGGACACACATTTAACGCTATTCTACGTGGGCGAGCAGTCAGTGCCAAACGCGTGAAGGGGTTTGAGCATCATCATTACCAGACGCTTGAGCGCTGTTTCCTTCAATATTAGCACATGCTTGCGGGTGGACCAACGCTGGCCACCTCGTCGAGCCCCGTGTCATTGGTTGACATCGTTGTCGTCGATGCACCGGTCGTAAAGTTGATCGTAAAAATATCAGTGGCAAAGGCAGCACCTTCGGTCGCTGTAGGTTCGGGAATTTACACTCGAACGGCGTGTGCTGCGTTGGAAGGAGATGCTCGTAAAATTTTACCTCCTATATCGCGAGCATTATCAATGGCTATGAGGGTAATTTTCACCTTGCACCAGGGAGTTACGAGTTGTTTGGACATCGATCGGTCGTAAGTAGTCGTACTATTAGGATCCAGTGTAGGATCGAATAAAATGAGACTTATCTAGGAATGTGACGCCTTTTGCGTCATCTATAAATTTGCTTCAAATCATATATTCTGCTAGTTCATTATTGAGATTATCTTTTCTTTTTATATAACAATTAGGTTTTTCCTTTCCATAAATATGAAAAAATAACTAACTCCATCATCCGACAGCATAACAATCGCTCTTCATCACAACCCGTAAGGAGTCTTCAACCTTGAACGCAAAATAATCGCCACTGATGTTATCGCTCGCATAAAATGGGAGTCCATTTTGCTCACGATGTAGTTAAACTGTATCGCATCGCCGAGGTTTTGTGGTTCAATTACTGACCGACGCCAGTACCCACCCTAGCCTGGAGGCTCTGGCCCTGGATCTAACCGATCGATTTCGACTGTGGCTTTCGACTTTGCCTCATAAATTCATAAATCAGATCTGCCCGATTCCGAGGCAGCTGTCGGAGCCTGGGCATCCGCGTCCAAAGTCGGACGGACGGACTCAAAGTAAACCGTTTAGAAAACGTACCGCGCCAAACGGTTATGGTTTTAGCTAATTTTTCATGCTGACCTTGCCCCCGAATTGCGGTATCGGGTCTTGTTCTCGGTCGAGCAACGCCCCGGCTTGTCGTGGGTAGCGTTGCCGGTAGCGCTGTACCGTGCAGCATGGTCCTTCCACAGGCGGATCGGATCCCGGCACCGCGTACCGGAGGGCATCTTAATCACTCCTCGCGCGCGCCAACTAGAGGAGGCCCCCGCGTTCCGTATCGGATGTGGATCGTATCGCGATTGGTGAGTGAAATATGACTGGTGGCAAGGTCACCGGGGCCGAACAAATGGCGGTGTCCACGCTGCCAGCTGCCGTCCGTCGATGTAGAAAGATGTAGACGTAGCCCGCTATAAACACCTCCACTTCCACAAATAATCCCACCCAAAACCCACAGAACGCTCCGGGCTGCTTCTTGAGGGTGGGTGTGTTTGGGGAGGACGGAAATCTGTGGAGAGATTGATCACTAATAAACTCGATCATGCTTCGTCAGCATGTCGAACTTGCTCGTGAGTGAAGGCGGACAGACCCTTCGAGACACCCGGTCGGTTGGAGACGCGGAGACTTAGAACGTGGAACTAGGAACTCGAGGATCTTGGGTTCCTGGGACAAGGCAGGCAAATCAATATTGCCCAAGTGTTGCCACCGCCGTTGTTGTTGTTTTTGTTGTTGGATCTTGTCGATTTGTCGGGAGTTTGCCGGGTGTGTGGTTTTGCGGCCGACTTGTACCAAGCTCCGGTACCTTGGTCCAGATCTTGGTCAGTGATAAATCGAGGTCCTCGGTTCGATGTAGCGCCACCGCCCGAAACATGCAGGCCAGCCTGTCGAGCTCCGGGAGGAACGTAGGGAACACTACACAGGGGATTGATGGAGTGGAGAAGCGAGACTCCTACTACTTGCTGGCATGAAGCAGTTTTTTTTTCGCACAAGGAATATGTTTTCCATTGGAGGATCACTTAGAAATCCTTCCACGAAGGAATAACTCAACAAATCGACGAATTGGCCAATGTTCACCGAAACGCTTCACGATGACGACATCGGCACCGATCACCGACGTCGGTTTCTGCCGTCAAGGAAACGGATTATCGAAATGCGCGAATGCGCCTCGCGGACAAACTACAAACACGATGCAAAACATCGCGACCCGGCGGCGCAGGAGATCGCCGAGGGAAGATAGCACCGGGCCGCGCGATATGCGCGCCACACGTCGTTCGGGCGAGTTGTGGCGTGTTGTTGTGGTTGTTTCCCATTCTCCCTTGCTCCTCCGTAGCCCTTCGATCACCTTTCGAAGCCAAAGGGGTCAGTGAAGACGCGAAGAGGTGCAGTGAGAGAGTGAGTTTCTTTTTTTCCTAATCGACAAATCAAACAAACACACTCCAGGCCCAGGAGTCTTAATCCACTTCACAAGGAATGGATTAATCTGGGGTTTGTGGTTGGGCAGCGCGGGTGTACAACTCCGGAATGATTAAATTGTATTCCAATTCGTTGTTGGCTTATTTTCCTCCCAACATGGCCCTCGCGAGTAGTACGATTTCGCTGGTGTGGATTGCAAAACTGTCCGTCGTGAGTTCAGGGTTGATAGTTGGCGGTTTGTGGTACCAAGTGACTAGGGAAAAGTTTTGTAAATTTCTAAAAAAAATCAAAATCAAGAAGTGGTTATTTTATACTTATGAGGGCCCTTAACGGGAAAAGAAACGAATATGCAGTACCGTTAAAAACTATAAATTTAAAGAACAATCTTCAACCAAAAAGTTTTTTGGCGGATTCCTTGGTGTTTGATTTTATCAATTTTGTCTATGTTATCATTCAATAAATCTTGATACATACAAAAATGTGTCGAGTGGTGAATACTTCTTTATTACAGTTTTTTTATAAGCTTACCTTGGAGGATGTCGCAAAAATATGGGGAGAGAGAGATAAACGATAGGAAATTTATAATGAAAGAGTGTGATGGCAAGCCATAGCAGATCGCTTGCGAACCCTCGAACTCATCTTGGCGATCCCGCTCTAGCACACTTGTTCACATAGCGTGCTGGTCTGCTTCAGCTGCGTGCTTTTCTCTTCCCATGCCAGTAAACCCTTAACATAGCTAGAACCTTTACGCTTGCGCGATCCGGTAACTCTAGATGATTTCTACTAAATCGTTTTCTTGGTAAATATTTTTCAGTTATAAAAACCCTGTTTAGAAAACAACAAGCTTTTAAAAATTATAAGCGAACAAATGTTTTAAGTGTATTCAAATAAAACACATAAAACACTTAAACCGTGCCAAATTAACTCATGAGTCATGACGGCTAGAGAACGCAGAAGCGCCGTTAGTAAACAAAGGGTTAATGTTGTGCTCTCTTCCCAGCGTGCAAAATTGCTGTCATGCTGTCTCGTTCTGTCAAACAATTCGCAAATTGTTAAACAACAAAACGAAAAAGCATGATGATTTTGTACGTTGAATTTTACTTCGTACTTAAGTTTGGGGGCTACATTTTGAATCATAACACTCCGATTTAACTAACATGAAAATATTAATTTTCATTTAAAAGAATGAAGGCTGTTTTCTCTATTCATGTAATACGTAAAAGTATGAAAATAAATTAAATGAAAAAATACTTTTCAAACCAGTTTTTCGCAATCGAACTAAAAGTAAAAATAATTAAAGTTCAGTGACAT
>KE525299.1:392363-409579 GCA_000441895.2 Anopheles sinensis | reverse complement strand
GTATGAAAATAAATTAAATGAAAAAATACTTTTCAAACCAGTTTTTTCGCAATCGAACTAAAAAGTAAAAAATAATTAAAGTTCAGTGACATATGTATTTATGTATCTGCTTTTTGTTTCTGTAATTATTCGCATAGCATCGTAGATAGCGATCGAACTGAGAGCAATCTCGATGTAATGCGAATAACTTCGCATCTTCGTTTCAGTTATAGAAACCCTGTTCAGAAAACAACAAGCTTTTAAAAATTATAAGCGAACAAATGTTTTAAGTGTATTCAAATAAAACACTCAAAACACTTAAATCGTGCCAAATTAACTCATGACGGCTAGAGAACGCAGAAGCGCCGTTAGTAAACAAAGGGTTAATGTTGTGCTCTCTTCCCAGCGTGCAAAATTGCTGTCATGCAGTCTCGTTCGGTCCAATTCGCAATTGTTAACAACAAAACGAAAAAGCATGATGATTTTGTACGTTGAATTTTACTTCGTATTTAAGTTTGGGGGGCTACATTTTGAATCATAACACTCCGATTTAACTAACTTGAAAATATTATTTTTATTTAAAAAATGAAGGCTGTTTTCTGTTGTGTCATGTAATACGTAAAAGTATGAAAATAAATTAAATGAAAAAATAACTTTTCAAACCAGTTTTTTCCAATCGTACTAAAAAGTAAAAAATAATTAAAGTTCAGTGACATATGTATTTATGTATCTGTTTTTTGTTTCTGTAATTATTCGCATTACATCGTAGATAGCGATCGAACTGAGAGCAATCTCGATGTAATGCGAATAACTACAGAAAAAAGCAGATACATAAATACATATGTCACTGAACTTTAATTATTTTTTACTTTTTAGTACGATTGGAAAAAGACTGGTTTGAAAGTTATTTTTTCATTTAATTTATTAAACGTCTGGTCTTCAGGATGGCCAATTTGGAAGAGAGGTCGTTTCTATGCGGCGATCTCTAGTGTCAGGCGATGACGGAAAGTATACGTCATATACTCGTGTCACACCTGACACTTGCGTTATACCAGTTATAGCAGTTATAGCTATAGTTTCCCACATTAAGATACGCTTATGTAAGGTTTTTAACGCATTTTGTTAGTATTATACTATTAATATATTAATACTACAAATGATATATTCCAAACCCTTGTTGTGCACATGCAAAAATATGGTTGTTTTCAATCTATTCGCAACGAAACCATTTTCTTCAATTATTCTTCGACTCTGGTTGTATATCGGACTATCTTTTCATTACTTCATTATGGTACTTTGCATAAGTTATCATAAGATACAGTAAAATTACCCTTTATTATAAAACTGACCCCGGTCCAATATAATGCCTGTCAATCATTAAATAATGTTTATGAATTCTGTAGAATTTTAGTTCAAGTATAAAATGACGAACTTGGCCTTCGGAAGTTCGAGGCACTCTGAGCGTCAGTTCGCGCATCGATAAATCTACCACTAAAACTAAGGTGTAAATATTACACAGCAAATTTCAGTAGATTTGCTTACTTCAGAGCGTAGTTTAACAGCTTCGTTTGTGAAAGAAAATGCCGGTTTCGCCATGGTTCCTTTACAAGCTAATCAAGGAAATCGATTGCATGATTTTCACCTCATTGTATCATTTCCAGCCCTTAATTAAATTGACGATGTGCTCAATTTTCTTTACATCGGCCTTAATTATCCTTTCGATACCACAACTGTGGCGGAACGGATCTTCGGAAGGAATCTGATTTATTTTAATTAAATAGTCTGCGTGGACTAATGAAACTGATCAAGTCTAGGGAATTCCGTGCACCCGGAGATGTCGTCCACTGCGACAATGTTGATGATGGTGATGATGATGATGATGGGCTGCCTGATGAGCTGCGTGCGATAGTCTCCCCAAAAATGGGAGGAAGAAAACCATCGTACATCACGGCCAGAAATGTCGGTCCCGCGAACGTTCGATCGATCGCAATTTATCGCCGCCGAGTTTCTTCGCCATCGGAATGCTTATTGCACATGCTACCGATTCCCGGCCCGATTGCGCAACCCAAAACCCAAAGTGCAACCCTAAGGAGGCCACACTAACCATCGTGCACTGTGTGTTCGCCGACGGATGGTCCTCCGGTGGTCGCATCCCCGTTCGCATTAGGCAGCTGCGGCGTGGACGAAAAAGGTAAATCCGCGCAAACTCGTTCTGATGCCCTTAACGACCTGCCTGGTAGCTCGGTCGTTTTCGGGCAGTGTGCCAGCGCGGAATCCCAGTGCCTTCGCCATGCGCCAAAACGTGCGATGATTCATATATCCGATGTTCGATCCCTCGATTCCGTTACGGGCGATCTCCGCGTGCTAACGTTGTAGTTATCCTTTCCAACTTCCTTGCGCGATGGGGCTCTGGGAGGGTTCGGAGACCGTTCGGAGTTGCGCCCAATGCAGAACACATGTTCGATTGTGGTGGCGTTGTGGGTTTGCTAATTTGCATTCGCCTCACACACCGTGTGGATTGGGGGCCGAAAAGGGACCGAAGAAGAAAATCGGTTGGCAAGGAGGTACTTTACATTGAATCGACACGCCGCTGCCCAATTGGTACATTCATGATCTTTTGCATTGCTTTTCTCAATGAATCCAGTCGAGCTACAACGATTTTTTCACTTCTTTTTTATACCAGATGCAACCAGAAAATCGTCAATTGCCCCAAGTTGAATAAAGATAATGCAATTATGCACCGAGAAGTCTTTTTTTAACAACACCATGATCGTATCGCGGCTAGTTATAACTACCATCCAGCAGCGATGGAGCGAAAAACACCCGACCAATCCAATGTGGAAGTGGAATACCCAAATGCACGGCTCAGCATAGGCGATTGATTCACTTCGAGCGCCGCACGAGTGCAATTTACAAATGGCGAAAAATTGAAAATAACATAATGTGCTGTGCGAGCTGCGGATGCCAGCCCCGCGCGTATAGTTCTGAAGAACCCTCCTTCGCCACCTCGTTGGGTGGGTGCTGAGGCGCACAATTTATTACCACCGGTCGGGTACAAGCGCCGCAGCTGCGCAGCTTCGCAGTTGAAGAACCTCACGCGAAGGCAGCTCAGCTGCCATGGCATGGGAGTACCGAGCAACACATCCTATCGCGTCATATCTCCCCTGAACGCGGGGCGGTTAGGGCTCTAATGGAGAAGCCAAGCTCGGCCTGGAGTCGAACTAGCGCCTGCTGCCGAATGTTACGAAATCGTTGAAGGTCGCCCCGGTGTTCGGCCACGCTGCACGTTGGGCGTCCTGCCCCGCTGAGTCACGGACTAAGAACCGACGGACACGTTCTCCATACACGGACGGACCTTCTCTTCTATCGCGCTTTGGATGTCGTCGGAGGACTTTGGCACATCGAGGCAGGCTTTTGCAAACGAAAAAGTAAAAAAAAAATACGAATGCGAGAACCACCCTGGCGAGCGGCACATGAAGTCAACATTCCAGTGCACGTGAGTCATCCTTCGAGGTGATACGGTGGTCTTGGGTTGCCTCGGCTAATATCTTGTTTAGCGGACGGGAGTTTTTTGTTGTGCTTTGCTCGCTAGCTGAAAGTGATACACCCTCTCCGACACGGTCTAATGATGTCTGCGGTTATTTGGGATCCGTGGTGCGGCAGCAAATGGTGACAAGTAGGCAGTCGCAGTTGAAGGCATTAGGTTTTATGCAATCTTCCCGGATAATGATTTGTCGTTTTGGACTTTTAAACTTACCTGTTTTGTGACAAAAAGTTGTTATTGTATCTAAAAGTTGGATGGATTTTACTTGATTCCAAACAGTGAGAGATTAAAGTTGGTTAAGTAGCTCTTTATAGTAAACGCATTAATTAATCGAAAAAATTAAGATGGCTTCAAAATTTATACAGGTTATTAATTTCGGGAGTTTTAATCCATCCCAGCTGTGACCTGCAAAAGGGAAGCAATGTAGCGTCATTAAGGGAATGCAATGCCAAAATTCTCCACGGCAACAATTTTATGAAATTTTATATCGTAAAAATAACAACTTGCTGCTAAACCCCTGGCGAAAAAGCAACTAAAATTAAATTGTCGTAAACATTTATAACCATGGATCAACCGGCATGGGACCGCCAAAATTAATCGGCTTTGGACGACGTGATCGGTTAATTCCGAGTGCAAACGAGACGCAACGCATGTGAAGGTAAATACCGGCCGGGCATGTCGAAGCACTGAGAAGATAACCCTCTTTGACGAGTCCGGGTGGAGATTCGCTAGGGTTTTATGAGATCATTTGCCGGAGCCGTCCAGCGACCGACCGGTACGCGAAAGGGATGATGGGCAAGGGAGCGGGCAACCGTTGTCGCGGACGGGCGTGAGTGTGATTACGTATAGCGAAGCTACGCATTTGGGACGGTCCATAATCGTAAAAAGAATTTTATTGAGATATAAAAATATTGTTTCGAATTGTTCGGCCGGAAAAGATGGGCCCGTGCAGCTTTTGAGAGATGGCTCATCGCTCCAGCGTCCAGCTCCGTGGGAGTGCGAGGAAGTTGGAGTTGGCGAATTATTTCGATGCGATCGAAAATCGATCGATTTCGAGTGAGGCGAAGAAAAGTGAAGAAAAATATTAACAGGCCCGTACTGGCTCCGAGCAACGATGGTCAAATTTAACGATGTTCTTGACCCTTGGCGTTTACTGCCATCTTTTCTGAGCCGGGTGACAGGGCGGGGGGTGGTTTTGGTTCCCATCGTCAGGGTTTTATGTCCCTCCACCAACCGCTCCGTGCGTTTTCGTTTATATTTTTACGACTTTTTTCGGTCCCGATAAACATTCTACGGACAATTAATGGGCTCCACAATTTGAGCGTATCGTGCGGTGTTTGTTTGTTAAATATCCTTTTTCGCGAATGCCAAAACTGCCGGCCACCGCCAGGGAAGACACCATGGGCTCATGGCCGTATGTAATCCTGCTCCACCTTCCAACCGTGGCCTCGGACTGGAACGCATATTTTATGCACTATATGTGACGGGTGCACACTTAATTTGAAGTTCGTCTAGTGACAGATAATTGCCCTCGCACGGGTTTGATCTGCGAACGCACCCCACACCTGCTTCCTCCGTCATTTCTTGGCCCACCACGCTCCATCGACCATCATGCTCCTAAGTAAGCCATTGCGAGCTCATTCGTTAGGGCCAGGAGACATTTATGAGCGTGATTGAGCCAAATTATGCAAACATAAATGCAAGGTTTTTATATGCCATCGTGGAAATTGTTCCACCCGCTTGAGTTTGGTCGTTTTTTCGCAGTAAACGATATAAACATTTAAATTGCGGATACAAGCAACGCAAGATTCTAGTAAGAGTGTGGTCTAATCAATTAGACGCACGAATAAAGAGGCGTACAAGACTATAAAACTTAATTAGCTAAAGGTTTTTTAAAGTGAAATGTCTATACAATGGAAGCATGGAAGATCCAATGATAATTGAAAATAATAATTTTCAATCATCTTTCAAGTATGAGAAACACTTATTTTCATGAAATCAAAATTCAATTCAACTTAAGAGCACATCAACACAATCAAGTGAATTATAAAATATGTTTAACTCTTTATATTCAAAAGCTGGCATGAAAGTGATCCTATACTATTTTTAAGCAGCTTAAGTTTTGTTTTTAACTATTTCACCTAGTGCTTGTCAAAAAATGCGTTTCATACGCTTATCATAAATGAATAATTGACTATTTACGAAATGTTTATGAATGAATTTTTATAAACAATACGCGAAGAAGCTCATGTGAAGCGAAAATGTATCAACGAAACTAAATAACCTTGGTTAGATCCATCCACATCGTTTTCGATTCATGCTCGAGGCATGCCTCCAAAACAGCTCGAGCTTCGAGCGAAAAGGAACCTCCTAGCCGGGGCCGACGAATCGCAGCATGAAGGCAATTACACCGTACGGATAGCACGCGCAGAGATCGTGACAGGGCGTTAATTTTTCTCATCCGATCCTGCCGGCGGTTGCGCCGAAATACGAGCCACGCAGTTCGGTCCACAATCCACGTGCATCCCAACCCCATCGTCCCTTTGGGGAGCTGCATATGGTGAGCCTCGTTCAAACTGGTGGTTCGGGAATAGCTAACTATCGCCGTCGAAATGCTTCAGTTAGGGCCAAACTGTAAACCGTGCGCCGCAAAGGTTCGTCGCTTATCGAAACAAGTCGTTCGTTTGGTCTTTGGAACGCGCGCCGGCGAAAAAGAGAGTGGCACAAATAGTTTATTTCAGTTTTACCACAGCTCGTTGGTATTATATTTCGTAATTAGTTTTATGTTGTTCGATGTGACTCCGCCGCTTCCCCTCCACCGCGTGTATCCCGTGCGTTTGGCGGAAATGTGGCGCATTTTGTCAGTCAGTGGCACGTGTGCGGTACAACACCAGGAAAAGGTGGTGTATTTAGCCGGGCAGGGTGACTTGGGCAAACAAAACAAAACGAGGGAAAAAGAACAAGACATCCCTGATTGCCCACGGTTGGGGCGGTGTAGCACCCATGTTTACACTAATATGATCGGAGGGAGGAGTTGGAACATAAATTTCGTTCGGAAAGCTGCTCACACGTGCAGTCCCGTGGTTTAAGGTGGAAAAATGGTTCGTGATGGCGCGTGATGACTCGTGATGACGAGCCACACGCTCGTGCCACGAAAACCCGCCACACGTCGGTTCCGTCGGAGGAAACTCATTTTTCATCCACATCGAAACCCTCCTGTCCACGCCTTTGGCGTGTTGCGAGGGATGGTTTTCGAAGGATGTAGCATTTTGCACCGACGTCGCAGATGTTGCTTCTTTGTTGACACTCATTGGGACGAAAATGCAATGCTTCTCGTCGGCAAGTAATATTCCGTGTGCAGCAAGTTGTACATCCCGTGACCTCCTTACCTCCTTACCACCATCTTGCCACTAACAATAATTGCAGGCCCTTTTTGCGACCGGAAAGGAGGAAATGACCTTCCTCTTGGGCTTTATAATTATCACCGGTCTGGTTAGTTTCCTCACCGCATCGATAGAAGGCAACACCTTCGGCAGAGATTTGTGGTGGTTTAAGCCACAATCGCTAGTGCATGGACGGTGCTAAACACGTTTCTCTTCAGAGGAATAAGAAAAACGTATATTATGTAATCGTAAACAATCTTTCTGTTGTGGTGATGTCATGAAGCAGCTGATAAGAATTTAAGCTGGGGAGAATCGGTCCGAATAATTATTTATGTCACCGAAATATGACTCTAGTACATCTGATTTATGTTTCTCAGAAAAAGGTATTACTTTCGCAAAAAGTAAGCACGTTGCAAACCACTTGACAACTTCGGCTCCTGAACGAAAAGGGAAATCTGTGCGATAAAAAAATCCCGCGTGGCTTACGCCTGTCAGAGATGGAAAAAGCATGTTCGGGAATAATGTATCGATTGTGTTAATTTTCTTGCTGGCACATTATCGTTTAATTTTCTTAAAATCCAAAAACGAGCAAACATATGAAGGAGACCCACCCTTCTAATTGATATCACGTAACCTAGCCGGTTTTCCGGATGGATCATTCCGTTCGAATGTGGATGGAAAAAACAAAACTGACGACCGCCCTATTTTGTCAGTTCATTAGGACGATGGTTCATCAGCTGTGGTCGTTATCCCAGACGACCTCGAGCCTGACTCCGGAGGCTCGGCAAACGGCCAGCAAAACAACTTTCACTGTCGTTTTCACCCGCGTTGGCTTGTCGGGGGGCTTCTTCGTCCATTCGTTCGGGGTTTACGGGAAGCAACAGTTTCCGAAAGATCCTTGAAACTTTCAAGCCTGCTCCGAAAAAGGGAAAAATGTAAATTTCATCCCAATCTGACGTCGCGGCCGACCAGAGCCTGGAGCAGATATCAATCGCATTTAAAGTCGGCGTAATTGGATGGCGTCGTTCGAGTCTTTTTCTTCGATTTGTTCTGTGCATCTCCACTATCGCCGCAGAAAGAAGACTTCCTCCTGACGAAAGCACCGTAAAAGGACTTTGATTTCGGTGACGTGATATTGAATTCTTGGACGGGACTCGGGCTCGAAAGGGGACCCACCGCTGTTCGCACAGCTGCGCATGTAAAAGCATTTAAAGCATCCTGACCGGGGAAGGCCATCGGAATGGTTGGTTTAATTATTGCAAGAACAGAAAATATGCGACACAGCGCGCCCATTGGGGTCGTAGGGCTCCTTTATATTCAGCGCATACGGGTGAAAGGTTCCTTTCTCTTGTGATGCATCTTGGTGCATTTGCGCGCTTGTGTTGTTTGTTTTTGGCTGAAGACCGTTTTCCCTCCGCTTTTGCTCCGTCGCGTCCAAGCGATCCTTTCACGGTGGAAGACGCTTCCGCTCCTTGGACACGCTATTGACGCAACCGACGACCGAAAGTGTCCGGTGAAGGTGGCTCAACAGCGCGAAAAACGAAACCGACGAATCCTGGGCGATGGTAATCGGGCGGTGTATGAGTGACATGCTTGCCGTAGTCGCTCCGTGTCCCCGAAAGAGCTTGTGAGTTTCGGAGAACCCGGAGGTCGACGACGTCGGGTTACGGTGTGTTTGTTTTTATTCTTTTCTCCTCCTTTTTTTACCCTTCCCGTCCGCGGTCCCGGTTGAACAGGGACTGCGTGATGTGATTTAAGGCTGCGATGTCCCATCAGCGACCGAAGGTGGCCATAAATCGTTCGACACCACAGGGAATGCCGCCTTCGTTGCGAGGATGCACTTACTTTCGCTTTCGCCGGACGAACGACGTCGCCGGGGCAAAAAAGGACATCGATAAGATTGGCCGGAGAGAAAGGCTTGTCCGGCAAGAAAGTAAACGATTATTTGACAGTGTTGCAGGGGACATTTTTAAAGGGGGTCAATTTTTAAGCTCAATTTATCATAATGCTACTTTGGGAGAGGCATTTAACTGCACAGAACATAAAATCTATTGCTTAAGGACACAAATCCAAGAAGAAAATTGAAATTTATAATCAAGTTGGTAAATTGAACAATACGGCACGGTCCGTCATACAGATAATAAAAAAAAAAATAAGTTTGTAAATTGTATTTCAATGATTAAATAAAAATAATAAATTATATCCTTTTAACGCTTCTATTTCAACATAATTTTTAATTATTAGTTATGTGTTCCGAAATAAAACACCACTCATCAATTGTTTCGATTTACTTGTCATACATATTTTAACCTCAATGGAAATTCTCCCCATAAGAAACCTATCGACCTTTTCTTTCGTTTTACTCAAACAACTGGTAATCAAAAGGTCCGTTGGTTGAACGACGACAACGACGTTGAATGACAATATTATAATTTCAATATTATTTACGATCTGTTTAACGATACATGAAATGTTCGAATACGCTTGGCTGAGCATTTACGTGATCACGTCATAAGCCTTTTGAACGTCTTTGTATTGACGCACTTTGGTGTATTAATTTCGTACAAACTCACTACTTTTCGCTTACCATTGCAAAACGATGCAAATTGGTGTAATTGTTTTCTTCATCGTTGACTCGTTTGTTTTGTCGATTTGATGCAGTAAGCAATAATCTCGTGAGGGTAAGCTTCTATTTCTTAGAATAACATAGCATGACGCAAACATTAGCGCAGTAGAGTATAATTTATTTTCAAATAATATTTACAGTATTTTTAATCTACTGTTATTGACATCATGGTTATTGTACAGTTCAGTTTCCGCATTCAAATGTGTTCCTTTAGGCGTCCGTTTTCTGACGCTGACAAGTTTATCTTCTACTCTGACAGCTGCCCACGTTGGTTCGTTTTTCCTTGGGCAATGTGTCAAGAAACTAGAAGCCTCTGGTGACACGGTTAAGTCTCGTCTTTAGCTCACTGCTAATGCCTTGCGTGGCTTCGGGCGAGGGTCACCGGGAGGTAGGCGGCATCGAAGACAGCTTGCTGCACCATGCTTCTTTTCCATCCAGTTTCATCCTCCGGTGCCTCCGACAATCGACGATGGTGGATCGACTAAACCGGCCACGGCGATGCCCACGGAGGTGACCAATTGGATTGCATCGTAAATCTGCGTACGCAAAACATCGCATCGCCTCAGTTCGATGTAGTTCATGGTTCGCGCTCCGGCCGGAGGTCCAAGCCGAGGTCCGTGCGCGATCTGTCCCCGCGCACTCGATCGCTTTCGATTATTATTAATTTAATCGCACCGGTCTGCGTAATTTCCGCTCGATTGCGGTGCCTGCCAGCGCCGGCCGATCCTGATTAATTGCTTTATCATCGATACGCCGGTTGGCATCGCAACGTTTTTCAATGGACGAGATCACTCCCTTTGATGGTTCAATTGAGGTGAGATTGGTTCCAGTGAAATAAATCTAATTGTTTGGTTTTTTAAAGCCAATAGCCAATTCTTTAAAACCAATAGAAAAATGAGCTCGATTCAGTAGTTTGTTTTTCTCCGGTTTTTCATTCATAATTTGTTATAGCGAATAAAATCGAATAGTTCAACAGAACAGGAAATGTCAAAAACCTTAACATCATCCATTAACCACCTACAGTCAAGACCTCACTCAGGAGAAAGTGGATCATTGCGGATGTAAAGGTAGGCATTGCTACCACTAGACAGAAGCAAACGATATAGAATTATCAGCAGATAGTCACCTCGAAAGCGACTAGGGGCGACTATTCAAACAAACCGCCAGTATGATTTGCTTACAGCACGATAATAGCAATTTAATTGGTGGCATTCGTTCTGAAACGGTAGGGCACATGATAGCTAGCAATTTACGCGAGATAAAGGTTGCAAAATGGAGGTTTCTAGTTTCAACGGTAAGTGGTTTTGATTTGATGTACGGTTTGATTAATGTGAGTCTGAAGGTATCCTTGAACCGGAGTAAAACGGGGCGTATGAAATGAATTCTATCCGTAACTTCCATTGAAAAGTTTTTTCAGAGATAATCCTTCATATTCAAAAGGCAATGGTTAGGCATATGTTCATAATATGTAACAAAAGGATAAAAGGAACATTTCAATTTCAACCGTATGATCTAGTGGACGAAGCGTAACCTCTATTAATCGTAACTGGTTGCAACTTACAAACCATTGCATATTAGTTGGGATGTTTTTCCTTTGAGTTGAAAACGAAAAGCTTTCAGAAACAAATGGATATAAAATTATAGTCTTGGCTCTAAAAGTAAAAAACCAAATAGGGTAAGTGCTCCCATAGTGCTGCAAGTACCAATAATGGAGGTAGTGGAATAAAATACAAGTTCTACGAAGAAATAAATACAAATGCGTTATTAGTACTAATTTGAAATTTTCTTTGATCTTTGATTCCCACTTTGTCATCAATAAAGGCTCCAAAATTAATACTTTCCAAACAGGTTTATCCAATACGCTGGATTCCTTAAGATTATATCAGGAGTTCCATGATTTCCTTAAGGCTATAAATCACCACAAAAACCATGTGTTTATGAGGCCAATGGATTTTTCCAATGGAAATTTATGTTTGAAATATGCTTCAAAATAAGTTAAAATCAGAATATATTCAGCCTTTTCCAAGTTATTTGTACTACAACCCCTATGGTTACACGATACAGGGACTATAGGAACCATACCACAAATATAGAAACAACCGGCTTGGAAGGAATACACGTTTCATTTTTTATCGTCTATGTTTTATGATGTACGGCAAAAATAGATGCTTTTAGAAGAATAAAGGTGTTTTGATAAAAATTGGTATAGACATTTGAAATATTGTGTTCTTGACATTTAAAACTTACATCATATTGTTAGATACATGAATAAATGCAGTGCTCGACCGGTATAAATCGCTTTTATTTTGACATGTGCGTAAAATGAAATTACATGATCAAAGTAATGTCAAGTGATAATGATAATCTGTTTTAAAATTCAAATAAATTCAGCAGACATTTTCCAATTCAAGCTACAACACTCTACCATAGTTCGGCTAAAAGCTGTCCGACCCGTGGGGGTTGATAAAGATTTACTTTTATTACTCTGCCCGTGATAGATATGTTTATGGTGGATTGAACAAAATTTAATTGAAAAATTGTCCAACACCATGAAGACATAAATCGTTGCTTGCAGAACTGGACCACCGACGGGAAGTAGAGATAGAGAGCGTTTGGACGCTGCTGTTCGGTGATTTTTGTGTGTGTCCTTCGGTTTTAAATTGTATTCAAAAGCAAATTAAATGTTTTATTCCAAGTTTTTTATAAAAACTAACTCCATCAAGTGTGTAACGAATTTTCGATTGCCAAAAACAAACGAAATCACTAGCGTGTTAGATTTCTTTGTTTTGTGGACAACATCCGAGTCTTCTTACCACACGCTAACACACACACACACACACGTACACCCAAAGGAGCTCCACAGTGCGCCAGTGGGTCGATTCCAATCGCCTTCTCGTCCTTCGGTTCCTCGTTCCGCCGAATAGCAGCGCGGCTGACCGCAAAAACCAGTTCGCAACATCGCGAAATACTATCAACATTAACGGATTTACAAGTTTTCAGCATTTTACTCTTCGCCGGTCCCGCCTTGGCCGCCCTGGCGTGCGTTCCCTGCCGCCCGAAGGAGGCCACACCGCTCCGGTTCCTCGGCTTTCGTTCGGAATAATTTATATAATAAAACCGACATTAGAAGGGCAAACGCCCATGCCCGAGGCGTAGTAGATTGTAATTTAAAGTGTATCGCGTTCACTCTTCACCAGTGGCCTCCATACGGGCGTGCGCACTATCGTGCGGCGTCTAGCGCTGTCGTTGTGTGTGTGTGTGTGTACCGTTGGTGTGCGTCTTTGCATGTGTGTGTGTGTGTGAGGTATGTAGTGTGAGCTCGCGAGATGTGACGCCGCCTTGCCACGCTCGGCCACAAGACCCAACGGCTAGAGCCGACGATCGTGCGCATCGATTCTATCGCCCATACCCCCCTACCATCCCACCCCCCCAACCCACCCTTCGTGTCTTTGGATAGCGTTTTGCATCCAGCGACAGCGTCCACCGGCCCCCACCGAAGGCGTCTAATCGATCGAAGAGCCAACCAGCGATCATCAAAGGGTACGCCAAGTCTCGCCCGAGTCTAACGGCGACCTCTCCGGAGCCCTCGGCACTGGTCCTCGTCAGATCGCCAACAGACGATCTCGCATCTCGCACGGGACGACCCACGGGAAGTGGGAAGGTGCAAGCGCAGGGGTTGCGGCGTGATGGCGTGAGGCGATGTATGTTTTCGCTTTCAACCGATCAGCGAAACTATGACACGAACAGATATGCATACAACATCCGACTGATCGTTGCCAGAATGCTGCCAGCCCGGTTCGTGCGGAAGGGAAGGAAGGAAGGAAGGGAATAGCAAGTCTCGAGCATTTGCCCCTCGGTTGCCTCACGCCCCTCTCCCTCCCCGGCCGATCGGGAGGTGATCCTCCGGGGATCGTTTCGGTCCCTCAATGTTATTCCGTGCTCTTGTCGAGACTCGCCGCTCACGTGGCCTTCTGCCTCCTCTTCGCCATTACGAATCGATCGGTTTTGTGCAAAATCGATCGGGGTTTCAGAGAGACGTTTGGTTTAGAAGGGACCGGACAATGTAGCAAATTGGTAAAAGATATTTAAAACTATTTACAAGAATGGGTGATGTGTTAAATAAAATTATTCCAATACTTGCTTTGAAGTTCAACAAAAATAACTATGAGTTGACAAAAGGGTACAAGGAAAGTGAGCAACAACAGTTACGCAACAGTTAAATCTACACGAGTGGAACGAAAAAACATTAAGTGCAATAATTTTTGAGCTTGATATTCAATCAAGATCAAGGTACGGTATAAATTAAACGTTAAAAGTATCCTTTCTCCTACGGAGTGGAGTTATCGTAACTATTTTTTCGATAGACCATTTCGGGCGAGGATGCCTGTGCTGTTAATCTTTCCTTGTTTGCGTTCCACCGGTCGTCCCTTGCTGCCTTTCCTCTGGATCGGTGTCCAGAAAATGAAACTAGGTACTGGCGAACGCGAAGGCGAACCAATCCATCCATCCAGGGCCACAACACGTAACTTATCCTCGCGTAAAAGTTGAATCAGTTCGCGGGTGGTGGAAGGGCGGAATGGAGACGCAGGATTATTTGCCTATCACGCAGGCCTCGTTGGTTGCGCGGACGCTTATCAAAAGAGCTGCCGCCGTGAAAGGCGGGGTGATGGCGAGGTGCAACGGCGATAAACGGTTGTGTTGCATCGGTGGTTGCATTACGGTTGCGCACAGAGTGGCACAGGTGGGGCCGGGGAAGAGTGGGACATGAAAATGAACTCGTCCATCTTGTCCACCGCGGGGCTGCTCTCGATTTAACGCATCCAAAACCGGAGCGCCTGCTCGGAAAGCAATTTAATTTTTCTAATTATCTCTAATGTAATCAACTGTGCATCGACCGTGGGTGGCGGGTCCGGGTGGTTGGTGGGTGACCCGGGTGGGTAGTGCTTATGGGTGCGAGAATGTGCTAAACTGCGTCACGAAATGTATGGACCCCGATGGGGCCCGGTTTTCCAGACGCTTATTATTTCGCTTTCCATGCGATGGGTTTCCAACGGGGGTTCCGGGGGTTACTGCCGTTAATTGAATGCAACCAGGTGGTGGGGGCGGGGGGTTGATTCGTTGCGAGGGCACGATTTATGCTACACTGTTGCCCACCAACTGCAGGCTAGGAATTAATCTGTACCAGAGCATTTGGAGATGGATTGTGCCTGCAAAATAATGGTTGTTCAATAATCGATTATAAAGCGCATGTTTGTCTAGTTTGTATATGAATTGATATTTGCTTTTTAACAAGAAAACATGATCTATAAAATGAAACCGTTCTGTCGGCATAGTTTATTATTATTATTATTATTCTTTATTTTCTGACTCAATAGGTACAACACCCCGATGAATCACCAGTTTTTTACATAATTTACAAATTTACAATAATTTTCACTGACAATCTTCCCTTAAATACTACGCCAACATTGCAACATCGAGTCTTTAACACTAACAGAGGCACGGTTAAAGTCAATAGCATTGCTAAACTTATTCACAGAACGGCACATTGCGAGTATCGGAGCGTTTTCGGCGTACCTCGTTGAGGTTGGATTAACATATAAAAGTTCATTGTTACGTGTAGAATGCACCGGAACACGAAAAGGACACTGACTCAGTATATAAGGTGCATCAATTTCACCAGTCAAAACTTTAAACAAAAACATGGCCTGCGCTACACCTCTCCTATGTTCCAGAGGCTGCAGACCAAGCAGCAGGCAACGCGTCTGGTAATCCGGCAAAGGGCCGCTGGTCCACCAAGGAGCCTGCGTAAGGCGACTCGCGTGAATTTCCGTTGAATGGACTCTATCCGCTGGTTCCAAACGTCGTAGTAGGGTGCCCACGAAACAACATTGAACTCGAGTACAGAACGAACAAGCGACGCATATAAAGTTTTTAAACACACAGGGTCCGATATCTCAGTGGAGTTCCTTAAGACAGAGCCTAATGCTTTGTTAGCCTTATTAATGGTATGCTCATAGTGCTCACGAAACGATAAACCAGCGTCAAGTATGGTACCAAGGTCACGCACAGAATTACACCTAATCATCTCCTGCTCATCGAGCATATACGTGTGGACTCGCGGATTTTTACAACGATGAAAACTGATCACATTACATTTTTCCGCACACAGTTGTAGCTTATTAATATGGCACCAATGAATCAGTTTTTGTATCACAGATTGGAGCCGGTCGATATCACTAGGGGATTGCACTTCGTTATAAATTTTTACGTCATCAGCATACATCAGCACAGAGTCCCACTGGAGATATCGCGGCAGGTCGTTGACAAACAAAACGAAAAGGAGAGGACCTAGATTGCTGCCTTGGGGCACTCCAGAGTCCGCAATGAAGGATCGAGAAACAACCTCCCCGATCTTTACCATGTACACTCGATTGGACAGATAAGACGCGAGCCACGTGATGAAGTCATTAGCAAACCCTACATAACGCAATTTAGACAATAGCACTTGGTGATCAACCCGATCAAACGCTGATTTGAAGTCCGAATACACGGCATCAACCTGGTTTCCTCGCCCAAAAGCCGCAATACACTTGTCAACAAACTCTACCACATTAGTCGACACTGACCTCCTCGGAAGAAAACCGTGCTGATGCGGTGAGATGAGGCTTTTACACGAATTAATCAGGACCTCGTGTATGATTAATTCGAAGACTTTGGCAAGCACACACAATGACGTAATCCCACGGTAGTTTTCAACGTGACCAATATTACCCTTTTTGAAGATAGGCGTCATCCACGAAAATTTCCATGAACTCGGGTATTGGCTTGAACTAATCGACAGGTTGAAGAGCTTCGAGACAGGAGTGGTGATAGCGCTCACACAGTTAATGATCACTGATGAAGGGATGCCATCCGGTCCGGGAATATAGGAGAATTTCACACGGCGTATTGCCTTGGCTACAATTTCATCAGTGATGCAGATGTTCATGCTGGACAGGTCCACCAATGGAAGCGCTGAATAATCCAAAGCCACTTCATCGTTTACAAAGTTGTCGGTATCACTGATGTACGCGGAGCTGAACTTATCAGCAAATAGTTCGCATATCTCCTTCGTTGTGCTCGCAGATCGATTCCCATACTGCATAGTGCGAGGTATTGTACGACAGCGTCGCTTGCGGTTAACATAGCTCCAGAATCCTTTGGGATTTGTGCAAAATTTTCGTTGCAATCCATTAATGTAATGGCTGTGTCGTGTTGAATTATACTGCCTGTAGATCAGCGTTGCTCGGGCCAGAGCACGCTTATTCCAGTCCGTTCGGGATTTGCTGCATTTTCTTACCCAACGTGCTTTGGTACTTTTAAGCCTACGTAGTTTGTCATTGGACCAAGGCGGACCATTACAGTGACGTAGAGACCGTGGACAGTGGATCTCGATGCAATTATTAATGGACGAGGTGAAGAATCCAACCGCTTCGTCGATGCTGCCACCCATCTGGGACCAGTCAGTTGAGCGCAAGTGAGCAGATAGAGCATGATAGTTACACTTTCTGAAGTCAAAGCATCTACTCAATTGAACTTCATTTGATGGCGGTGGAACAGGAGCGTTATCGATAGTGACCAGCAAGCTAGGATGATGAATGTCTTCGGCAATCATTAACTGATGCGCACGCGAAACACTAAT
>KE525299.1:377352-392343 GCA_000441895.2 Anopheles sinensis | reverse complement strand
CGGCAGGAATTCTCACTTTAAACGACAGTGAGTCCCTTAGATCAACGCGAGCATTCCTCTTCAGCAATGAGAAGGCTATGACGTCGTTAGTGTTCAGACGCCGCTTCGCTGAGTCGACTACTTGATCAGTGGTGGTGAATGTATTCAGATTGGAGAGACGGATCCATGTTCTTATCGTGTGTGTAGCCGCTTTCAGCGGCGATGTGCTTGTGTCAGTGCCAGTGAACACTTTGGGTAGTGGAGGCAGGTCATGGCGGTCCTTTGCAGCGGTATCAATTGTGGTTCGTGACGTCACACTGGGGATCGCGGGAACCGATGGAGGTGAATCAATGAAAACACGCCGTCGTTTATTTGTTGGAGGGGCCTGCAGATCGTTGCCTTGCACCAGATCAGAGAACGGAATTGAAAGAGTCTTGGTGGCCTCAAACCCGTTACGGACCTCCGTCGTTAAAGGCTCCAAAAGAGCTTTCAGGGCAGATACAGCCGAAGTTAGTGCAGCCTGAAAGCCCACCTGGAGTCCAATCTCCTTCACGGCTCGACTGCGGGGATTCTTTAAGACTGCAGTGCAGCCCGCGCAACTCCAGTGAACGTTGACTTGACGAATGACCTCATCAACAACTGCCGGTGAAAGCTTGGAGCACTCGCGGTGAAATATCCCCTCACAGTAGGCGCAAGTAATCCTGGGGCTAGCTGCATCAAGATGCTCGGCGCAGGCAAAACAAACATCGGCCATCGCGAAATGGAAGTAAAAAACGCGCGAACACCGATAAAAACGAAAAACGAAAAACACGACTGTATTATGTTCAAGTGCAGCACAGGCGTGTAATGAGGAAAACAGAGCACAGAGTACGCAGAGAACAATATCAAACAAAACGACTATTGACCACTATAACCATGAAAAAACAAGCAAAACGCAGCAGAGTTTCAGACAAACGACCGCTCAAGACAGACACTAACTAACTAACAAGTTTAAAATAGATTTACACAAAATATTGCTTGTTTCAAAACGAATTTCATCTTTCTCAATTTATACAAACAATTAAATGTCGAAGGACTGGAATTTAACGCAAATCCTTTATCGCTCGTAATTACGTGCAAATCACACCATTCACACCTCAGATATAAATTTCTCAAATTCTACCAAAGGAAAATTACGCTTCCTACCCTGTTTGTCAGATGAAATCTCGCAATCAGCGGAAGAAACTCAAGGTAAGAAAGATTCGGGAAAAATGCGCTTCACTCGAAAAAGCTCAGCCCATTTTTACCACCATTTTGCTGTTTCCCCCACCTCTTATACCTTCATCGTCATCATTATCATCAACCTCGAAGGCTCGAGTCAATCGCCGGAGGTTTCCAAATGAAACGTTTTGATGAATCTTCTCGCCATCAATTAAAATTGCACTATTTATCTTCCGACGCCATTTCTCGCCAAAGAAAGCAAAAGACTCCAGCCCGAATCCCGGACTCTGGGGAACAAATCGCCCACCACGTTTCGGATTTTGGGTGCTATCGCTAAAAAAATGGTCCCGATTGCGGTGGTTATCAATTTCCTTATCTTTTCACCAGCGCGAACGCGAAGAGTTGCACGCGAATGGGAAAAAACGTAGCGAAACACTCCTTAACAAGCGCATGATGAAGGTGTTCGGGGTGCAGTTTCGTGCAGTCGGGTCTTCGCCAACAATGCAGCGATGCAAAGAGTGGGATAAAACAAAAAGGGGGTCCGAATGCCGAAAATTAATTGACTCAATCCGACAAAACAAATTTAGCGAAATCAAACCTCTTCGTCGGGGCCGAAAACGCCGGCGTAATCATCCTGCAGTGCGATTTTCCGTTTCCGTGCTCCTTTTGGGAATGAAGGCCGATCCGTATGGAGCGGTGTCGCCAGGAGTTGGGCATGTGCGGTTCCAGAGGAGGTTGAGAAAAATATGAAAACATTAAAAGGAAGCCGCACCGAACGGCGGACACTCACCCGCCCAGAGGGTCCGTTATTAAATGATCCAAATTTCGTCCACCGACGGACGGGCCGGGCTTGCGTTGCTTCGTCGAGGCCAGAGTGGACGACCGACCGGCGTTGCAACCTAAACGACCTCGCAGCATACCATCCTGGAATAGCAGCTTGCGGTACTTCAATGCGCATACCATAAACCATCCGGCGGTGGCGTGGCGTAATAGGGTTTGGGCAATAATTTCTTCATCCTCCTACCTGCGGGCGGGTTCTCCGGTGGCGGATGTGTGCTCAAATAATACGGTCGCCTTTTGCATCGAAGGATTTGTCCTGCCGCGGGGGATCTTTACGAGGATCGTCTTTCCTGGCGTCGCAATGCGAAGTGAATTCCTGCACCGAGAAATCATTTATTTTAATCGAAACTATTCGTCTTACGTACCTGGGAAAAGCTTCGAAGTGACGGTTTTCTTTGGTGAAGTGCGCCAAAATCTGTTGGAAAAGAAGAACTGCTGGATATGATGCTTCTTTTGGCGCAGATTTTGGTAACGGTGAATCTGTGTTTCTTTTACATTAATTTTCGGAGCCATCCCGAGAGGTGGAAGCTTTCACCAACCTGCTCCGGCAGGATGATCCCAAAACTGAAGCTGAACCCCCTACAAACCCCCTTATCCTACTCTAAATCGTCGAATACAATGCCCTGCCCAAAGATTGTGGAAGTGTGTTGGTTTTTTTTCTGATGCTACCCCAAAACCGACCACTTGTGAGGACTTTCGCTCTCACCACCTCGACGAGACGCTGGGCGAGTAGGTTCTTGTGAAGGCTGCAGCGTCATTCAATCATCGGACTAAATATTATGCTTATGTTGGGCCCGCGAACATGCTCCGTTTTTCGCTCTTCGCCGGGGTGCGATCGGGTGGTCCAATTAAACGAGAGGCCTTTTTTTTAGATTACGATAATTCGGCGCCCCGAAACTGGGTGGATCCCGACGGGATTGCAGGTTGATCGGCTAAGTGATTTTTAATTGCCACACATTTTGGACCCTCGCCAAAATGGCCACAAGCGGAGCTTGTTCCACGGGTAACTCTGGCGCCACTTTTCGACGGAGAGAAAAGGGAATGGAAGGAGCGTTGTAGTGACAAATGGGTTTTTGGGGTTTTTGTTTGGTGGAATAGTAAACGTTCGATGTTAAAGTGGATCAGATTTTGTGTGATTTTCTTTCATTAAACATTCATCAATACTGAAAATGAAATTGATTTCTTCGAATGTTTTTGAATAAAATGAATCACTGTTTTATTCCTCCGTTCAACGAACATGTACATTCATTAAGAAAAAGGATGTAGTTGGATCGTTTACCTCGTGCTCGACATCGTGCGCACAGCTTATAGCTGTGGAACGGCACTACCTGAACTCCTGAGCATGCAAGGCGTACGCGTTCGGTTTAATCGGACGTATCATTCCGCGCTCCAGTTTGATTAATCGGTGTTGACGTCCGAGAATGCGGACTTTAGCCGAGCAGCGTCAGATCGTGCGGTAGCCTGGCGTCAACGACTGAGCGGATGCTTTATCACCCGCCCGCGTGGTTCATGTCACCGGCACTAGATGTTGCTGACCGGCAAAGGACCTGACCCTAAGCGTCTCGGTGACGGGAAGCCCGTCCATGTGGAATTTCTTTCAACCCGGACGACGTCGGGGGCACGGGTCCGGGTATTCAGGTCGAACGTCCGCTCAAGGCGTGAGGTTCGTGTTAAGGGATCTCCTGAGCAGAGGGTGTACGTCGCGCACGCTAAGAACTGGCAA
This sequence comes from Anopheles sinensis, assembly GCA_000441895.2. NCBI lineage: Eukaryota > Metazoa > Arthropoda > Insecta > Diptera > Culicidae > Anopheles > Anopheles sinensis. Next base: position 388,601 of record KE525299.1, on the reverse strand, counting down.
ACGTTCGCTTTTTCCAGGCCGGATCCGTAAATCATATCGAAACAATCAAACGCCGAGCGTTAAACCACCATATTCAAATGCTGATTTTCTAATCATCGCGAGCGAGTGAAGTCAAGCCCGAAGCGAGAAACGCGCGTCACGCGCACGACATCGTCATTGGACACCCCCGGTGTTTCCGGCGCCTGGCTTAAGGTGCATGCGGCGCCTTGGCACGTGATGCAGCAACGCGTTTGGAACACGGGATGCGAATAGAAATTGAGGCTGAACTCCTTTGCCCGGACATCTCTACAAATTCATGAGTTCGTTGCATTTCGTGCCTTTTGTAATTTAGGAGCATAAGCCTAGGAGCCTAAAACTTCTTTTAAACCTTCTTTCTCGTTGCATTAATCAGGTTTCAGATGGGTAATTACATTCCTAAAAAGTAAGATACATCAATTCTATGAAAGATAGTTAAGGCTTACAGTAATAATCAGATTCAGGAGTAACAAATTTCTTGAACGGTTTAAATGTTTTTATTAAATAAATCTACGCAAAATTTTACCAATTCGCAAAATAATTCAACATGGTGAACCGGAACTACGTACATAAATTAACATGTTCTCACTCAACTTAACAATATTCTCAGATCTCGTCTCTACTTACTTCATCCCACGCGTGTTGGTACAATGATTCACGTAATAAAAACCAACTCTATTTTCATTCTCGCTTTCATCAAAGTCCCGTTTGATTCTCTGAACAACATGACCAATATTCTGCCCGTTGGCGCTCATTTACGAAGCGGATGTCGTTGGTGGACAAAAAGTGTGCGCCGCGTTCGCTGACGAAGACAGAACCAGGATCGCCATCGGCCGGCCCTAACCCGGACAAGGTGGTAAAACCGCTACCGAAGCAGCCGGCCAGCTCAATCAATTAGGAATGCGGACACTCGAGCGCGTTCGCCAAGAAGCTTAACGTCACGGCGATTTATTTCGCGGTACTGGAAATTTTGTCCTGGCTGCAGCACCAATTAATCCACGCAAACGGAAACCACGCACCGGCCGTTGAATATGGCGAACCGCACGTGGCCGCACTGTCTAAGACCCCCACGACAAATTAAACTCACAGACGAGCAATGGCAACAATTACTCGCCGAGGCTCGGGCGTACCCTCGGCTGCTGGTAGGAATATTAATCAACACTCCTAAACTTCAGGGCGGAGTCGAAACGGGCTTCTCGACAGGGGAAGGAAGTTCCGCCAACGAACGGCACCAAGTACCGAGCGGTATCAAGTGTCGCACTTGAAGGTGGTCCCTATGAGTGGCAACATTGTAATGCCGGTGCTCTTAATAATTCCCACTACCGGAATTTTAAAATGGAAATATTTCACCAAAGTCATCGATCATACTTATGCACGCCGGGCGCCGGATTGTATGCGTTCAATCGGGGGGAGTCCGAGCCCTTTCTGAGGGCAGGTCGGTACCGTTCTGTGATTGGAAATTGAAATTACAATAAAGCCGTTAATTAAGCCATTGCCACCGCCGCTGCAAAACCCGGGAGTGCACGTAATTGATCATGATCAGGATGATTGAGTGGCATGAGTTATGGGTGGCGCACCGTTCGATGGGTTAATGCATATTTTAAAACAATATTTCAATCCTTCTAACACCCCGGTAGTGATCTTCTTGCTTTTATCTACGTGTCCACGGCGTCTTTCGGTCCATGGTCCAAGCGGCATCGTAGAAGAATGGAACGCTTCGAACCGCAGGAATAAATGATCTCCGCTCGAGAATGTATAAAATATGACGAAGAAGCAGAAGTGCAAACCGATCTGCAAAGCCACTGGACCGAACGCGATCGTAAATTCATACGTTCCGGACAAAATATGACCGGTCGGTACACAATGAGACACATGCGACACACCGAGCCGCTAGAGTCCGGGGAATGTCTAAGTCTCGCGGGCCGAGATCGAGTACCCCATCATCGTGGCTAGATCGCTCGGGTCGTCTGCCTATCTGGCGAGCGTCGCCAAGAGGCGGAAGAAAGCTCGTTCCATAAATTTGAACTTTTAATATCGTCCCCGGTATCGTAAACATTGTAAGATTTCCTTTTGTTGTCATCGGGTTTTGATCTTCGGGTTTGGGTCGCTCGTTGTGTCGCCAGTGTTGACTGTGGGCCTCTAAATTACGAAACCCGGCGAGGTACTGGCCCGGGCGAGTTGTTTGCAACCCGTGTGCAACCGATCCGCGATGACGCGAACCGCCGATTCCAGATAAAATCCATAAGTTCTGTTCAACTCCTCCGCGCAAGTTTAATAAATGTACCACCAGCTCGTCTAGGGGTCTCTGGCGATGGCTGGCGACTCCGAGTCACAACCGAGTGGCTTATTGTGGCTATCTAGTGCGTCCCCGTTACCAATTGCTATTCAATAATCTCCTAACGACGTTAGCATCGGGCACTGGTACTGTTCAACGAGGGGTTTAGCAAACGTGGATCCTATCTCCGGTCGGGCTAGCGAAGTCCGTAGATCCTCCGGAATGGCTGTTCAATGTTCACTCGAAGGTGATAAAACGGTATCGGGAAATGAGAATATATTTCGGTCCGAACAGTACGCCTATAAAATGGACGTAATTCCACTCAGGATACGCCCCCTGCCGGATGCCAGGAAGGACCGGACAGTATCGTGGTTTTTATCAGCGTAAGGATACATTATTGTTTGCGATATGGTTTTGATGCTTTGGGAATAGTTTGGAGTGAAGCTATTTAGCATAAATAACATTTAAAGACTTCTTGTACCACTGTGATTTTCTCTGACGCATCAGTTCCATCAGGAGCAATCGAAAGTGAGGATCCCCTATCCACCTAAAAGGTTTGTGTTGTACGCAATTCGTACATACCGCAGAAAATTGCAAAGAAAAATCAAAGATCTGAAGAAGTTGCAACTCTTTACGGAGAAAAACAAAACTACTGATTTAATGAACATAAAGTTATAATTCTCGAATGACATTTTTCAGGAAATATCGCATTGAATTTCTCAAGACGTCGCTGTCTTAGTACCACCAGACTTTGTTATGTGTTCATCCCTTCGCTTTTATCAGATGAATAAACGGATGATTTTTATTTGGTTCCGTATGAAACAACAGTTGTAAACAGAAATATAACCATAAATAAAACCACACGGAAGCTCACAGTCGTTCCTAGACCACAGTCCTCGCCCAATGTCGCGATCGATCTGGATGCAGCACGACGATCTAGCAGCAAAACCGAACCGAGTAGCGCTGCAGCTGCAGCAGAACCGGGAGCCTTCGGATTTCCTCCTTGCACATGCAACCAGGGTGGAGGAATGGTTACGGCCCGCGATCGCGATTGCGAGTACCCCCCTTAGTTGTTTTCGTGTATGTTTCGATTACTTGGCTGCTGTTGCCAGCGAGGGTAGTTGCCTTGATCTGTTTCATTTTGCGTCCCGTGCCACGCTCCCGGCCCAATCGAAGTCGTGAGTTATGCCTGTTTAGCGCAGTATGGGGTATGCGCAGTTTTGGGCTGCCGTTTTGCACCGCAACGGCTTCACTTCCTGCTACTGCGATTCCATTCGGGGTGCGATAGTGCCTTCCCTCCCGGTTCGGTTTACCCTCCCCGCCCTCAGGAGGCGACCCATTGCGATGCCATAATCTTTGTGCGAACCTCCGCAGGGAAGCACGCCCGGTCGGGTCGGCTCCAGGAAGTAAAGGTCAACCGTTGGAAAACGGCGGGCTTAGGGAACAAAGGCGACAAGGCTAGGACACCCGGTGCGCTCGGCTAAATTCTGCCCCTGCTAATACTACTAAGTCGGTGGACCAGATCGTGGTTCGTGGCTGGGTCGATACTAAACCACACTCTTTTTCATACAATAGCAAGTAGAATGTAGTCTAATATTGTCCGCAATATAATAATGTAAGGGAGTAGGGCAAAGAGTATGGAAAAACAACAACTATCAGTAACGAGAAATAACATTAGTCTACGCCTATTTCAACCAAATCCGGATCACCACAGTATCCGCATGATTGCTACCGTCTTTCGGTAGCGTTTCCGTTCGCGGCAAAAACAAGTCGCAAAAAAACAAACGATGACTCCCTTCGGAACCCGAACCCGGACAGTGACAAACGATGGAATAATAAACTCACACCTAGAATTCGCATCCGTATCGTGGTAATTAATCTTTATAAATTAACTCCACTTTAATCCTGGCCCGGAGTTCGGCCTTTGTCGGTCGCGATCGACGGTGGTCAGCATTTTTCGGTGACGCATAACAATATCCACTTACACGCTACTTAGCCGCTTAGCCGCTTTATTGTGGTGGACCGGCCTGTGGTTTGAGTGTGGAGACGGTGTTATAGACTCCCAAAACAGAAAATCATCATCTGGAACAATTTACCACAAGTGACCCGTGCAAGGTTTCACCGGACAAAGGGCGCGATTAGGTTGGATTTTTTGCTCCAAATTTCAAGATGATCGTAAAGCTGACGATTCGTTAATGGAAGTCTATTTCGGGGTTTTTGATAGAAGGGGTGAGATATTGTGTTATTTTTAACAAGGACAACGTAAATCGGGTCGGGAAAAGGAGTATAACAAGACCCAGCTTACGATCCATGAATATAATTTATTAAAAACAGGTTCCTTGAGCCATAAAGAATTTGTCAACTGGTTACACGTACCAGCTTCGACCCGAATCATAGTCACAGTTCAATCATTTCTATTCTTCAAACCTTCAAGAGTTCCATAGCAATTCCTTATGTTTGACATTTGAATTAACCCCCTCTAGTGCTCGTTCAACCACTTCGATTAAATATAAGTTCGGCGTCCTATCGATAACCGAATGCTTTGCAATACTGCTCCGACATCTGTCCGACGCCACAAACGACCTAAGCCAAGACCCATTTGATAACCACAGCGAATTATCTCGTACGTGGCACCGTACGGCTGGCGAGATCCTTTCAGTTTACGCCCAGGCGTGACATTTCCACCCAAAAGGTCTCACCGGAGAACCGTACCAGGCGGTACGCACCGGTGCGTAAGATGCATTGTCATGCGTCGTATCGGTTTGACCGTTCCAATCTGTCCAAGGGACTTCGTGCTTGCACGCCGGGCACACGCCGTAGGGCGCGCGACAAGAAGAAATAGATCGCAAATGCGATCTGCTAGTCGTCGATCAAACTAACCATTATTGTCGAAAATGCGTACGATGCCGAACGGCGATCGATCGCGCCGGGGCAGAAAGGGCTAATCATAAGCGGACAGCCTTTGGAGTAATCCTACCGTCCAAACAGACACACACCGCAGAGGGCGACGCCGTCTACCGGAGCACTGGACGTTTGGTCGAGGTGAACTGATTAAATTATAATCATAACAATTTTCGAACAGCCATTCGATCGCGCCCATCACCACAGACTGAACTTGCGTAACGCTCCGTACGATCAGTTCAGGGTGCGCAGCTGATGGAAGTTTTGTGAATGGGTTTCGGTCTGCTGAGTTGCCCGGAGCAAGGGAGCGAGAGACCGGGATCCGAGAACCTCCTCGGGCGACGCATTGATGCTGGCGTTGTGTGCAACAGCGACTCAATGCGTGGGGGTTATGTAATGCCATCTGCTGACCGCCGTTGACGGACGGTTTTGCGATTGACGAATCAATGTTGGCGCAGCACAGAGCGTCCCACTAAGACCGCCGGACCGCGGCACATGATCATTAGATTCTGCGCGGATGATTTCGCTTGTCATTCTGTGTGTGCGTTGAAAGCATCGCTGATTGAAATCTGAGCCGCGGGCCGCCGTTGGGCGACGCAGGTCCCCTAAAGGGTAGGGATCATCGGCGAGGGATCCTGTGTTTGGGGGTGTCCATTTCATCGGCTCCGGTCTGACGGCAAAGGACCGACCCAAAGTCGGGGCGCGAGAATGCGAATGACCAAAAGGCCACCACGGTGACCGAGACTCTGTCGGACGGTCGGACGTCGGAAATGGGTCACGTTGCGAAAGACGGCGGACCTGAAGGCCGCGCGACTCTTTTGCGACCGAAATTGAAGCGACGAACTTTCACCTCCATAAGGGCACATAGAGGGTTCGTGGGGGGCAAGAATGTCCACAGTGGTAGCTGAACTTCTTATCCATGTTCCAAGAATTCGAACTGTCGGATTGAGAGTATCGAGTGGGTTTCCTTCTCTGTACGTTCAAGCAGAAGTTGTATAGCAATCGGTTACATTCTTCGCGTAAAAAAACAACACCCTTAATCAGGCCGTCTGCCATTTTGGATGGCATTTCTTTAGGTATCGCTCACTTGGCTGCACCAATCCCTCGAGAAACCTCCTCCAGGGCATTGGACCATTAAAACACAGAAGGTGTTAATAAAAGCACCCGGTCTCCGTCTCCAGGAAAAGCGCTGCTGTGTTCAGATTTTCTGCTGACCTTTTTCTCACCTTTTTTGACCAGGCCCAGGCAGTTGACCGTTGTGGCCGGGAGCGGATGCTGACCTGCCCTGACCCGGGATGGGTGACTTTCCGGGTTGCTTCTTCGGTCTGATCGAACTTTTGAAGCACAACAAAGAATAGAAACACGTTCGCCGCCTCGAGCTAGGTTGACCTTTATCGGAGCGAAGGCTTCAAATCGTCAGCCAAAGGTTGGGAAAAGGTGTGATAAATTTGATGGTGCAATGCGGCATTGCCAAACAACACTATTAAGACGTGCTCTACTGAAAACATTGTTTCATTGAACAAGGAAGTAAATCCATATTGTTTTGATCAAGTCAAGTTGTTTGTTTATTAAATTTGATTATTCGATAAAAAAGGTAACGGTTTTGCAGACGATTAGAAACGTTAGGCATTTATTCCACATTTATTGTCAATTTGCTTTCGATTGTGTTCGAGGTCGAGCGTCGCGATCGCGTGGCCAACGTTTTTCTCCTTCTTAAAAACCGTTTCCTCATCGAACAAACCCGGTTTTCGGGGAGCTGCCAGGACAAGAAAAAATAAATAAAAGGAAAAAAGTGAAACTGGTTGCTCGAAACAGTCGTTAAAAGCACTTTATAACAGCAAAACAGCAATAACTGGAACGCCTGGCAGCGCGGGCAACCATTCTAACCGCGCGGTCTAGCGCTTCGGTGCATCATAAATTCCACCCTCAAACTCCACCCGCGGCCCGGCATCCGGTTGGGCTAACGGGGTTGGCTCGCAAAAGTCGGATAGGCAAAACGCCAGAACTGAATCAGCTAAAGCCCGGCAGTTCGCGGGTGAGTGTTTGGTAGGTTCGAGCGTTAAGGCGTTTAGTTTCGGTCGATCCGGCCGGTATGTACTACTGGCGGAGACCGAACGACACTCGATGTTCGGAATGGCGGGTCGCCCCGGCGTCGAGCATAACTTTATTATGCGCGGAATGCTCTCGTACTCGCTTACCTGGCGCTGGTAGCCAACTTGCATCCATCCATGCAAGGAATTCGGTGGCTACGAGGGACAGTGGAGAGCGGGAAATAATGATATCCGAGTAGCATGTAACCCGAGATCATCTTCATTCGATGCGCGCGATAAGATCGCGTGCCACGTCAGGGCAAGACGACGGTAAGGGCCCACACCAAGCCAGCCAGGCCGAACAACCATCGTGACGCGACCTAATGCCGCGGGCCACGCGGGGAGAAATATGGAAGCTATTTGGAAGAGTAATGCCCGGTGAATTGAAATAGCAGCGGGAACGGACAAAACGGGGCAATCGCAATCACATCGTGCACGGTGAAAAATCGATCGGTGATCGTCAAATATGCTACTGCTACATTGGAGAGCCTAGCAAGCAAAGCGTGAAGATAAGCAGATTTTCATTCCATACATTTTATGAAGATGCTTGGATTAAAACGATCATCGGTTTTAAGAGTTCTTGATTAACTTTGTGAATAATTTTTAGATTCTACTGAAAACAAACAAAAAATCAAGACTGCAAACAAATTATTATTATATTAAATTACTTTTATTTTACCTTTCTTTTGCATTCAAGGGGGTTTTTATCCAACAATTTTCCTCTTTTTATTTGTATATTTTATATTTATATGTAAATTTTATTTTATATTGAAATTTAAATTCACCGTGATTACTTCACAACACAAACACACGTGATACACAAAGTAACGATCACAAAGCTAGAAAAATGTTTAGAATCAATTAGGAGAGAGAATACCGTACACATTAGTGTCAGAATTCATACTTATATTTGTACAAATTTACATCCATAATATGAAATAAAAATTTAAACGAATACTACAAACAAATTATTTCAACAAAAGAAATAATTTACTATTATAGTTTTGTATTTTGCTTCAATTATAAAAAGGCCCATATAAGCAACTAACCTCATTTTTATCTAAATTGAAAGTCTAGCATATTTCATTTGCATGACAGAGCGCTTATTTGATTATTTAGTAGTTTTGTGAGGTGAATAGAATACGACCTTTCATTTCGAACGCCTAGCTTTCCCATATGACAACAACAGCATGCCAATTTTGCATACAACTTTTCATAACTCCAATGCTATGTTCATCCACATCGCTACGATCGCAGCTGGGCGCCACGGGAGGCCATTCTGCGCTCCCTATTATGTTTGCTTTTTGTTTCAAGCCGGAAAAATCATAAGATCAATGTGACACGATAATTTTTGATTGCCCCACGCGGTACTTGCGCATGCCGTCCGTTCATTCAAACGATCGTCGATTCATTCAACGTTTTCCTCCCACATCGACCGGCCCCGTCTCGATCGATCAACGTCTGATCTTCACCGGTGGAGAGTGTGCCGTGCTGATTTTTAACGTGTATATGTGTGTTCCTGACGATGGCGGCGTGTTCGACTGGGGTTGATCTTGGTTTATGATTTAATTTGCATTAAATGCCAACAGGATGGCGATCGTTGTATGTTTAAAAACACGCATAACACGGCTTTAAATGGAGCATTGTGCTGGTTGGTGCTGAGGTTGTGTTGAAAAACTAAAGGAAGCATGGAAGTATGAAATTGAGTAAAAGGAAGTTGTGAAGTTTCTACGCCAATCACTGCGGTGGATTATTGAGCTGTAGATAAGTGGTTTATTCAAAGGAAACCTTCATACTAGCCAGGCTTTGGCAAATCTAAATACATTGACCAATAAAAAGATGACCTATAAACGCATAAAGATACCAAACACCCAACCACTCTATGAAGAGGATTATCTTCCAGAGTTATACACTCTCTCCAGGATAAGGTTGTCTTTTTGTCAAGTTTCGTCTTTGCCATCATCAAAACACCCACGGAGTCAATAAAATGTGAATACCCGAACGAAGTTTATTCGTTTGAAAGCTTAAAACATATTCTGCAATATCATTGTTTCAAACATATTTTCCATGTAGCAACTTCCGTTAATTCATTTATACATTAATAAACTAAAATATTCGTATGAATTTCTAGTCTTTGAGTTTGGGTAAGCTTAGGTTTTAGATGATAAACGCTATACTGAGTTGAAGAGAGAAATATTTCACTACCTCACGTGTTAGCTGTCGAGCTTCGGTTGACAGCTCACCAACGGTGCTGTTTCAAACCATTCATGCAAATAAGGACACGGCTTACGCCTCCACCGGTCAGAGATTTCGACAACTTAAGCTAGCAGAAACCTCGCTTGTCGATCTAATTAGTCGTAAAGCTTCCTCTTGCCGAGCGCTAATCTCTTCAATCATCAATCGACGCAGTTTTAACTCAACGCTTCCTCAATCCAGTCGCGTCTAAGGATGCCCTTTTCCATCGACAATGGTGGTGGAGGTTGATGGTGCTGATCTCCGGATGAACTGATCGATCGTGGTGCGATCGCGCGGTTCGATCGCGGTGAGTCAAACATGCCCCGAAATGGAAGCGATCTGCCCGAAAATATGACAACCCCGAAACCACACACGAAGACACCACACGAATGAAGAAAACGAAGAGAATAAACGGCACATCCACGAGAAGACAAAAACGCCTGTATTTAAAAAATCCAACGAAAATCCTTCCCATGCCACCCCAGCTGCATACAGTTGTTTTGCTGCACCGTTTTACGGGTTGATTGGGCCAATATTGAATTATGCAAATTAGCAGAACGAAACATTGTTTAATGCCGTCCTCGCAGGGCTTGCTCGCATCCCTCGGCGGACGTATAAAATTTTCCTCCCAAAAACGATCGCCTAATTATTATTGTCGTCATAAACTTATAAACATACGATTCGCCCTGTTTCGTCTGCCTTGCGTCTGCCCACTTCACGTCAAGGGATGGGAATGCTGCGGTCAGCTTCGTTTCGTGGCGCCGAAACATTCATTTTGTAGGCAAGACCCCATCCGCCCAACGACATGTGTGCGGATGCATGCTGCGGGTGGGGAAAAAGGGTTTTCGATGGGGCTTTGCACAAGTTCGATGTTTGGTTCCATTTTTATTGCGTTCCGTAACATCATCATTAAGGAGCTGAACAAGGAGCGGTTATGCAAGACAAAATTATTCTACCGTGCACGAACGCTTCCATTCCGAGGTTCGCTTCCATTCGCCCATTGAAGTCTTTTGCTACAGTTTGTGCACGGTTCGCTTATCTTCCTGCTGCGTGAAGCAATAACGGTCGATAGTTGAAAAAGCTTCACTACTTACAGAATGTTTCCGAGTGGTTTTTACTATCCGACAAGACTCCTGCTGCGGAAATAGAATACCATTCCGATGCTAGAGTATGAGCAGCGGAAGAGAATGCACAATGGGGAAAAGGCGGACATAAGTCGATCTTTAGTATCATAATTTCAGTTACATTTCCTTGCAGTAGACTAGTTAACTAAGACCGATCCAAATTTTTAGCCTTCTAGGTTGAGTACATTATGAGAAATAATCTGTCAAACTCAAAAAAGCGATAAAAAATGACCCTTTTAAGCGAACTTTTATTGATTGCTTGATGGCTTTCGTTTGGATAGTATTCAAACGATAATACTAATGTATTATACATCATTTGAAAGGTAATACATTCAGCTTTCATGTGAAAAAATTAAAAATGCAGATTTAGCATTTCTTACTTACTTTTGCAAGTGAAAACTATAAGACATATTGAAAAAAATACACTCTTTAAACTTTGGTAATGCAGCAAAAAAATGTTTCGATGTGTTCTGCTCTAAAAAGTTTTGAATAACAAATTTAACTTATTTTAAACTATTTTGCTAAAGTTTCACTTGCGGCAAGTTGCTGGATCAACCCCAACTGTAATTTTGAAAAATAACCTACTACAGTTCGTTACCCGGTCTCTAT